>CM037868.1:7993688-8214614 GCA_021292105.1 Anadara kagoshimensis | reverse complement strand
GAGAGAGAGAGAGAGAGTTGATTACCTACCCAATATCCTCCACAATTTAATCCAGAATCGTCATCATTTTTGGGCACCATAACCTAGAATAGTTACACTTGATCTTTGTGCTGGATCAAACTAAACGTCCTCGACCTTCGATTGTTGCAAGCACTTAATAACAATAGTGTTAAAACTAAAATCGTCCATCTGAAATAATAAATAATAATAATCATTATCATCATCATCAAAATAATAATAATAATAATAATAATAATAGCAATCATCATCATAAGAATCAAAATTAAAATAATAATAATAATAATAATAACAATCATAACCATCATTATCATCATCAAAATAATAATAATAATAATAAACAAAAGTTGACAGTTAGTGGCTTTTGTAAACAAGAATTTTTCCAATCTTGATACTGTTTAGGAGGCTACTGTCCATTTTGCAGGTGGCCACTCTACAAAGGTTGTTCATACGGTACAAATGTTAGGGACTGACTCGGAATGACCGCTATTGACAGGTGAAAGCTCTGGAGGTGATCGCTACCCAAAGGTTTAAATGTATCACAAAGACTTGCGCATTTGCACATCAACTTAATGTTGTATTGCTGATTAAATCAAAACTGATTATTTTGGGGCTGTTCGTGATGCAGAACACAGTATATATGCTACTGACCCTGGTTTTACAATCAATCCTTAGCTAAGATTTCCCTTAACTTAAATTTAGCAACTTTTCAGTTTAATTCTTTTTTAAACTACTGGTGAATATTTTTGTCAAAATTAAAAGCAAATATTTTAATCTAGAAGTGATCTTAAAAATGACACCTTAAATTCCTAAATATCTTGAAAGTTAAGAAAATTATAAAGATTTGAAAATTTGCCAGATTTAAGTTAAGGAAAATCGTAGCTAAGGAATGATTGTGAGACCGGGACCTGTACATGTACCCTTTTGTCTGTATTTGATATTATAATCGTGTAATAATGTTCAGTACAGACATTTTGGGAGTTTGACATACGTGTATACCATTTTTTCCTTCATGATTAAAATTAAAAACGGTATATATACAGCATTACTATTGCGCCCGTTTGGAAGTCTTCATATACCCTTGTTGTTAAACAGGAAAAAAACCCACTGGGATTAATGTTGGAGTTTTGTTTTGTTTTTGATGTAAAATTGTTTAGTGTGGTAACTCTTGTATGTGTTGCTTTATTAATTGCAAACGTTGAGACAGAACACATGCATGTGTGAATTTTGTTTTGTAAACGAATCTTATTCTCCCTAAACCGTCAAACTGATGAAGAGCCATGATTACGTCTTGAAAATACAAATCATTCTATCTGAAGAACAGTTTTGTAAAAAACACAACCAATTCTTCCTAAGCAGTCTAACTGACGAACAGTTCTGACCTATACGTCTTGAAAACACAACCAATTCTTCCTTAACCGTCTACCTGACGAAAGAGTACATGAAGTTTATTATGTAACGTAAATAAAAATATTTTCACCTGTATCACCTCAAATATTATACAGGTTTGACACAGTTTCACACCTTTAATTAATTAGTTTTGTCTGGTGTACCTGTAACAATGACAGGTATACTGTACACACAGAGAGACAGGTAGAGGAGTGGAAACATTGATGACGTACAGATGTAACACATTGTAACAATTACATATATGTATGTACATATATATGTGTTGTTAACACACGCTTGAACAAATGGCCATTCAATTTAATTTTTATTATTTTTTTATAATTATTTATTTATTTATTTATTTATTTTTGTATAAAATATTTGTCTTATGGAACCAGGGTTTAGTCATATTATATGTGAAAGCACGTGTAAGGCGGATAAGACTTTTGAGCGCCATGCAAATTATGTACATTTATGTACATGCATGTAGTTACTAGTTATCACAAACAGCGTGATGCAATTAAAGCTTATGAAAATGCTAAATAACATGATTTGATAAAATAATAATAATAAGAAGAAGAAGAAGAAATGCTAGAAGCAGAACAATTAGAAGCAATATTTAACAGGCGTAATTACCTGCAGGCGCTTTTATGCAATAAAAGGTGATGCAATTTTAAGGTTTAAATAACATTAATCAATAATAATAATAAGAAGAAGAAGAAGAAGAAGAAGAAGAAGAAGAGAAAGAAGGAAAGAAGAAGAAGAAGAAGAAGAAGCATTATTTTACTGGTGTTTGTATATGCAGGCGTTTTTATTGAATATCGTTATTGCAAACAACGCGCTGCAACTTTTAAGCTTATCGACATGTTGAAAAATTATGATTTAATAATAATAATAATAATGCAATATCGCAAACAATGAGATGCAATTTTTAAGCTCAAGGTGATGTGATTTAAAAAAAGCAACACAATTTGATGATAATAAGTACAATGTATTATTTTTTCATTTCCTAGTTTATAAACATAAATCTGTACTTGGTTTTTGATGGTTTTGTCATGTTTTTAAACCATCAGCTCATGAGACATTTTTAATAGTAATGTCACAATGATAAATTAAGGACATCTATTCAGGTTTTATGCCAAATATTTCATTAAGATATATTAAGGCAACCCATTGTCATTTGCATCAAGGTCTTCACGGTTATTTTTTATTTATTTATTTTTTTGTTGTTGTTGTCCAGTGTTGTTGTTTTGTTGTGTCGGCTCAAAATTCACATTATATTTTATTTTCACACTAAAGGGTCGATTTTGTAGCTGGATGTAAAAGTATTTACAACAATATGACGTAAAAGATCAACGCTGTCATCGGTTACGTCAAATGAACAATAGTTTGTCGACGTCATTAAGAGCGCGGTTTTTAATTACGCCTATTTTCCTATTTAAGAAATATGCATTCCAATGTCTTTATGAACTTGTAAAGTACTAGAGGCGAAGCCCTTTGAGCAAAAATTTGAGACAGCTCATTATACTTTGCAAGTTCATTCAAGGATATGTTTATATTTACAATTTTTATAAAATAATTTTGTCGTCACACATTTTCCATGTTAATTTGGAAACAATATTGAAATGGGCTGTTGGTGCACCTTTTTATAAATGTCAGCAAAATAGAATATTTGACATCTGACGTCATCATGTCAGCGCGTGGAGCAATGTCTCTATAAAGTTGCGAGGTATAGTTGATGTCAAATACTTTCTTGAGGCAAAGGTATTGCAATTGTAAATATATACCAAGAAATTAACATAGGTGAACAACATTGACCTGTCTGTTTGACCTTTCATTAGGAATATTCATATAGGAGGACCCACTCAATACATAGGTAGCTTTAGGATTCACAGTTAATACATATATATACAATGTTCACATCATAAAGATGAAACACGTGATTCCTATACTTTAATTTACTCGTCCACAATGAATATTTAAATCAAAGGTCAAGCTGACAGGTCAATGCTGTTTGTCTATATTCTCCTTACACATCAAACAGTTGTGTATGCAGTATAAAAACAATCATCGGCCATTTTCCCTGTGACAATACATAATAAAATAAGCAATATTAAGACCACCTTGTAGCATTTCTGGTCATTTCTTATTTTATTGAAAACTTGATGCCCGTTAGGGTAAACATGTGTCTATTTTTAGAGTTTTAAGCACGTGTTGGTCATGACGTTTGTAATAGCCAGACCTACTATACGTCTAGAAATATAGTTCAACAAGTTTGACCTGGTCGTTTGACCTTTAATTTGAATATTAGATTGGGCCAAGAGAATGTGTGATTTAGATAATACATCATTTTTGTTACTATAAACACCCTGTTCCCAGTATTACTATATCATCAATCTTTACATAGCCCCTAAATGTGTGAATATTTAAATTTAAGGTCAAACGGCCAGGTCAAAATTGACGCACTATCTAACACATAAATATTAAATCCAAAGCTTTTAAAGCGAAATGGCTTTTAAATCTGACTGTTTACAGCACAGTTTTGGCTAATTTTAGAAAGTATCTTTAAAACTGGGCAATTTTGAATACTGTTGGTTCGGGTTATAAGAGCGTCTTTAAAACTGGGTTATTTTGAATACTGTTGGTTCGGGTTATAAAGAGCGTCTTTAAAACTGGGTTATTTTAATAAAGATCTTGTTTTAAACAGGGTTTGTTTAGAAAAGTTGAACAAAACAAGGTTCATGTTAAAAATGTTTCTGTTTTGCACGGCGTTCAGTTACGTTTTTCCAGAGAGAGAGAGAGAGAGAGAAAGAGAGAGAGAGAGTTTAGCAACACGAACTAATGATTCACTTTCACATAAAAACATCATACATGTTCCACGATTCATATCAATGTATATTACGTCAATGTGCAGACCTCTACATATATAGCCCACATACCATAATACACCACAATGAGGTCATCATTAGAGGTCATCTGTTGATGACCACATAGAAACGACAGAATCGCAGTACATGTATTTACGTTGTATGTCTGTGGCATGCTGACTAACTGCAATTTGTGACCAAGTTTGAAATAAAAATGTACCAAAAGCTCTTAAAACGCCTTTAAATCAAACATCAATGTGTGATGACGATGTGTGTAATTTTGTGATAGTGGATGACCATACATGTAAGTGCGATTTGCCACAGTTTGGTTAATGATCATTTGTGCGATTTGCCATGATTTGCGTTTCTACGTACAGCAAATTCTTAACGCTTAACTATTGGTACGTTTTAATTGCCTACAACGCATTTTTAACGCTTGAACAAACAAAACAAAAAGCAAATATCAATGCTTTATAACCGTTTGTGCAATTTGTCATGCATGCTTAACGATTGAACAAATAAAAATCCAAATACCAATGTTTTATGGTCACTGATGCAAAAGTCAATTCAGTATTATGAATTGCACATGTAGGATAACTCGAAGCTACCTTAGAGGTTACGAATACTTGACACATATTCCTCACACCTGTAACATGGAAATTCCTAGTTTTTACCCATGTGGGATTTACTTGTCTCAGCCCAGGGTTGAGACAAGCTACACGCTACATCTGAATAAACAACTGTTTACTGTGATCCTAGAAGCCTTTAATGGATTTGTAAAGGAATAAGGTGTGAGAAAAAGGATTTGGTACTGAACCGGCAGCTCCTCTCGGTCCCTCGTCTATCGGCAGCTTTTCGGAAGCTTGTGTGTATCTCAAGACAGCATTTCTGTCATTAGTTATACATATCTCTGCCACTAAGCAGCCCACTTTTGACGCCTTTTCATTGCGCAATGTTTAACTTTCGACAGGTCTGTATTGCATATTCTATCCACTGAAGACATACATCAGAGAAGTATTTTGAGGGGCGGGCATAAATTGACGTTAATATCAGGTGCCCAGGGTGTATCCTGATATAAGAATACCCATTGTCCATGTTCATACGTTTTTGACAGATTCCTAATGCTTTAATAAATCTTTGCCACTATATACGTGCATATACACGTACATTTACATTTATACACAATGTCATTTATAAATTATTATATACGGTTAGTTATGATATCATTGTGGACTGAAAATCTTCACAAAATTAAATTGTCGAAAATCTTCACAAAATTGAATTGTCGAAAATCTTCACAAAATTGAATTGTTGAAAAATCATTCTGCTAAGTGTTGTTTTTCCCCGTGTAAAAATAAAAACGGAAAAAATATATTTCCCACATTTTTGTATTTTTTCTCAAATTTCATATCCATGTTCTGTTTTGATACATAAAATACATGCACAGTGAAACAGAAAAACGTTTCTGGGATAATGACAAAATACATGTCTAAAACAAAATTGTAAAACAAAAAAATTTGTATTTAAAATAGGTTTTTATCATACATGTCTGAGTATTATTTTTGGTATTTTCTGAATGATTTTTTAAATATTAAATTAATTTTGTGGCGCAATTTCAATCTCAGCCCATCCTCAGCATTTCGACAGCTTAGAAATTTCGGTAGCTATGATCTATCTGTCACACGACAGCTAATTAGCTCGGATTTCTTTTTCATTGTAAGATGTTAAACTTTCGACAGGTCTGTAACGTAACATCGCAAGAATTTGTTTTCTTTCTAACAAAACAGGTTGACATAATCTGCGAAATTACAATATTAATTTTCACCATTTATTTGCATACCTGTCTTTTCGTCATGCACGAATGATTTGATTTAACTAAAGAATAAAACTATCAGGAAATACGAAATATCCATAACTGATCTTTGATTGAAAATGTAACATTTTGTGGATTATAGTTTGCATTTATTTAATGTGACAATGCTGAAGAATGTGCAAAAAAGACCCCCCCCCCCCCCCTCAAAAAAAAAATAAAAAAAAAAAAAAAAAAAAGACAAAACTCTCCAAACTGTCAAAGAATCACTAGTGCGCCATCTACATGTATCTTGGAATGACGAAAACAACTTTAGCATTTACGTAGGTAACTGATGAGATCTGTTTACAACATGACAACATTTTTGTACAAAAAATAAACTATTTATTTATATCTAAAAAGAACATTGTGGAATTTAAACTGCGGAAAAAGATTTTTAGTGATTAAACTTTCTCAGAAATACCCTCATTATGTTAGGAATAGTAGTTTTTTCCCGAAAAAAAAACTTTTTTTCTAGAATAAAAAGAAAAGGGTCCATCTGACTAATGAAGAAAAGGGTTTTGCATTTGTATCTAATTATTGTCCGATCTAATATGAAAAAGTTGCACTAAAGTCAATTTCAATTTCACAGCTTTTTTTAAATGAATGAAAAAATGGAAAAGAGATTCGCCTAATCATTCTAACGGTGAAAGCTACATGTATATGCAAAAGTCACACTTATAATAATAATGCTAATAATAATAATAATAATAATAAATATTAATAATAATAAAATAAATACATACCTTTTTGAAATTAACATTTTTGTGAATATTAATAATCCCTCATTCCTTGAACCAGCAAGTTATTAAAAGTTGTTATATTCACCGTGGCGGCCCGCACCCCGATGTTTCTTACTGCAATGTGAACTGGGCTAAAAACTCTCTAACGGAACATGTCTCCGTTTCATGACAAGCGTATCATTTTTGACATTAGTTTTACGAGGACCTGTCTCAATTGTGGGGCCTACAATAGGGGGTTTTATGTACTTACCAGCACAACAATACTGAGTCTGTGTCAATATAAATAATTTCTATATAGAATTTAACAATAGACAAAAGAAATTTTAATTTTTTATTGAAACCCTGTTTTATTACAGTAAAGCTCTGTCGAAAGTTTAACACTTGGCTCAAGAAAAAGAGTCGATCCAGGGTAATCGAGTGACCAAAGATATATAGCAGCAGCTTTACAGTGGAGGAATATTACCGATAGATAGTCATGCCGAAATACCGCTAAGGAGTTGACAAGATGGGATACCGATACGGCATTAATTCGTTAGCGTTGTATTTAACTTTTGACAGGCCCGTACTGATGGTGATTCAGTTTAGACTTCATCGGCAAAAAATGCATTCAGACTGAGCATTTAAAGCCATTTAATTTCTATCATATACCAGAAAGGTCATTTTATTACTATCAGAAAAATTCTGTTGATACAGCCGAGTGTCTGTTTCCTCAAATCACTTGCAGGCCTACAAGCTTAAAGAAAACGTACAGTACAGACCTGTCGAAAGTTTAACACTGAGCTAACGAATAAGTACTGAATCGACAGCTTACCTCGGTCCCTCGTTTCTTGACAGCTTTTCGGATTATTATTATTTTTTTTTTTTTTTTATCTCGTGACAACTTTTTCATACACTACCTACCCATATCTAGCCCACTTCGTAGTCGACTCTTGACGCCCGGTTTTCGTTAGCTTAGTGTTTAACTTTCGACAGGTCTGTACTGTAGTTAACGAAAAGCTTGGCTGCTGAGTAACCAGGATATGTATAGCTAGTGACGGTAAAGCTGCTAGGGGACAGATACACGTGACAGCTAACAAAGAGTTATTGAGATATAACTAACAAGGGAGCCAAGATGAGAGTTGTTGAGATATAACTAACAAGGGAGCCAAGATGAGAGTTGTTGAGATATAACTTACAATGGAGTCAAGATCAGAGTTGTTGAGATATAACTAACAAGGGAGCCAAGATGAGAGTTGTTGAGATATAACTAACAAGGGGGGCCAAGATGAGAGTTGTTGAGATATAACTAACAATGGAGCCAAGATGAGAGTTGTTGAGATATAACTAACAAGGGAGCAAAGATGAGAGTTTTTGAGATATAACTAACAAGGAAGCCAAGATGAGAGTTGTTAAGATGTACAAGATGAGAGTTGTTAAGATATACTTGATGAGAGTTGTTGAGATATAACTAACAAGGGAGCAAAGATGAGAGTTGTTGAGATATAAATAACAAGGGAGCCAAGATGAGAGTTGTTGAGATATAACTAACAACGGGGCCAAGATGAGAGTTGTTGAGATATAACTAACAAGGGAGCCAAGATGAGAGTTGTTGAGATATACAAGATGAGAGTTGTTGAGATATAACTAACAAGGGAGCAAAGATGAGAGTTGTTGAGATATAACTAACAAGGGAGCCAAGATGAAAGTTGTTGAGATATAACTAACAAGGGAGACAAGATGAGAGTTGTTGAGATATAACTAACAACGGGGTCAAGATGAGAGTTGTTGAGATATACAAGATGAGAGTTGTTGCGATATACAAGATGGAGTTGTTAAGATATAACTAACAATGGAGCCAAGATGAGAGTTGTTGATATATAACTTACAAGGGAGCCAATGTGAGAGTTGTTGAGATATAACTAACAAAGGTGCCAAGATGAGAGTTGTTGAGATATACAAGATGAGAGTTGTTGGGATATAACTAACAAAGGTGCCAAGATGAGAGTTGTTGAGATATAACTAACAAAGGTGCCAAGATGAGAGTTGTTGAGATATACAAGATGAGAATTGTTGAGATATAACTAACAAAGGTGCCAAGATGAGAGTTGTTGAGATATACAAGATGAGAATTGTTGAGATATAACTAACAAAGGTGCCAAGATGAGAGTTGTTGAGATATACAAGATGAGAATGTTGAGATATAACTAACAAAGGTGCCAAGATGAGAGTTGTTGAGATATACAAGATGAGAATTGTTGAGATATAACTAACAAAGGTGCCAAGATGAGAGTTGTTGAGATATAACTAACAAGGGAGCCAAGATGAGAGTTGTTGAGATATACAAGATGAGAATTGTTGAGATATAGCTAACAAAGGAGCCAAGATGAGAGTTTTTGAGATATAACTAACAAAGGTGCCAAGATGAGAGTTGTTGAGATATAACTAACAAGGGAGCCAAGATGAGAGTTATTGAGATATAACTAACAAAGGTGCCAAGATGAGAGTTGT
This sequence comes from Anadara kagoshimensis, assembly GCA_021292105.1. NCBI lineage: Eukaryota > Metazoa > Mollusca > Bivalvia > Arcoida > Arcidae > Anadara > Anadara kagoshimensis. Next base: position 8,205,261 of record CM037868.1, on the reverse strand, counting down.
TGAGATATACAAGATGAGAGTTGTTGAGATATACAAGATGAGAATTGTTGAGATATAACTAACAAAGGTGCCAAGATGAGAGTTGTTGAGATATAACTAACAAGGGAGCCAAGATGAGAGTTGTTGAGATATACAAGATGAGAATTGTTGAGATATAGCTAACAAAGGAGCCAAGATGAGAGTTTTTGAGATATAACTAACAAAGGTGCCAAGATGAGAGTTGTTGAGATATAACTAACAAGGGAGCCAAGATGAGAGTTATTGAGATATAACTAACAAAGGTGCCAAGATGAGAGTTGTTGAGATATACAAGATGAGAGTTGTTGGGATATAACTAACAAAGGTGCCAAGATGAGAGTTGTTGAGATATACAAGATGAGAATTGTTGAGATATAACTAACAAAGGTGCCAAGATGAGAGTTGTTGAGATATACAAGATGAGAATTGTTGAGATATAACTAACAAAGGTGCCAAGATGAGAGTTGTTGAGATATACAAGATGAGAATTGTTGAGATATAACTAACAAAGGTGCCAAGATGAGAGTTGTTGAGATATAACTAACAAGGGAGCCAAGATGAGAGTTGTTGGGATATACAAGATGAGAATTGTTGAGATATAGCTAACAAAGGAGCCAAGATGAGAGTTTTTGAGATATAACTAACAAAGGTGCCAAGATGAGAGTTGTTGGGATATAACTAACAAAGGTGCCAAGATGAGAGTTGTTGAGATATACAAGATGAGAATTGTTGAGATATAGCTAACAAAGGAGCCAAGATGAGAGTTTTTGAGATATAACTAACAAAGGTGCCAAGATGAGAGTTGTTGGGATATAACTAACAAAGGTGCCAAGATGAGAGTTGTTGAGATATACAAGATGAGAATTGTTGAGATATAACTAACAAAGGTGCCAAGATGAGAGTTGTTGAGATATACAAGATGAGAATTGTTGAGATATAGCTAACAAAGGTGCCAAGATGAGAGTTGTTGAGATATAACTAACAAAGGTGCCAAGATGAGAGTTGTTGGGATATAACTAACAAAGGTGCCAAGATGAGAGTTGTTGAGATATACAAGATGAGAATTGTTGAGATATAACTAACAAAGGTGCCAAGATGAGAATTGTTGAGATATAGCTAACAAAGGTGCCAAGATGAGAGTTTTTGAGATATAACTAACAAAGGTGCCAAGATGAGAGTTGTTGGGATAACTAACAAAGGTGCCAAGATGAGAGTTGTTGAGATATACAAGATGAGAATTGTTGAGATATAACTAACAAAGGTGCCAAGATGAGAGTTGTTGAGATATACAAGATGAGAATTGTTGAGATATAGCTAACAAAGGAGCCAAGATGAGAGTTTTTGAGATATAACTAACAAAGGTGCCAAGATGAGAGTTGTTGGGATATAACTAACAAAGGTGCCAAGATGAGAGTTGTTGAGATATACAAGATGAGAATTGTTGAGATATAACTAACAAAGGTGCCAAGATGAGAGTTGTTGAGATATACAAGATGAGAATTGTTGAGATATAACTAACAAAGGTGCCAAGATGAGAGTTGTTGAGATATACAAGATGAGAATTGTTGAGATATAACTAACAAAGGTGCCAAGATGAGAGTTGTTGAGATATAACTAACAAGGGAGCCAAGATGAGAGTTGTTGAGATATACAAGATGAGAATTGTTGAGATATAGCTAACAAAGGAGCCAAGATGAGAGTTTTTGAGATATAACTAACAAAGGTGCCAAGATGAGAGTTGTTGAGATATAACTAACAAGGGAGCCAAGATGAGAGTTATTGAGATATAACTAACAAAGGTGCCAAGATGAGAGTTGTTGAGATATACAAGATGAGAGTTGTTGAGATATACAAGATGAGAATTGTTGAGATATAACTAACAAAGGTGCCAAGATGAGAGTTGTTGAGATATAACTAACAAGGGAGCCAAGATGAGAGTTGTTGAGATATACAAGATGAGAATTGTTGAGATATAGCTAACAAAGGAGCCAAGATGAGAGTTTTTGAGATATAACTAACAAAGGTGCCAAGATGAGAGTTGTTGAGATATAACTAACAAGGGAGCCAAGATGAGAGTTATTGAGATATAACTAACAAAAGTGCCAAGATGAGAGTTGTTGAGATATACAAGATGAGAGTTGTTGGGATATAACTAACAAAGGTGCCAAGATGAGAGTTGTTGAGATATAACTAACAAAGGTGCCAAGATGAGAGTTGTTGAGATATACAAGATGAGAATTGTTGAGATATAACTAACAAAGGTGCCAAGATGAGAGTTGTTGAGATATACAAGATGAGAATTGTTGAGATATAACTAACAAAGGTGCCAAGATGAGAGTTGTTGAGATATAACTAACAAGGGAGCCAAGATGAGAGTTGTTGAGATATACAAGATGAGAATTGTTGAGATATAACTAACAAAGGTGCCAAGATGAGAGTTGTTGAGATATAACTAACAAGGGAGCCAAGATGAGAGTTGTTGAGATATAACTAACAACGGGGCCAAGATGAAAGTTGTTGAGATATACAAGATGAGAGTTGTTGGGATATACAAGATGAAGTTGTTAAGATATACAAGATGAGAGTTGTTGGGATATACAAGATGAGAGTTGTTGGGATATACAAGATGAGAGTTGTTGAGATATACAAGATGAGAGTTGTTGGGATATACAAGATGAAGTTGTTAAGATATAACTAACAAAGGTGCCAAGATGAGAGTTGTTGAGATATAACTAACAAGGGAGCCAAGATGAGAGTTGTTGAGATTTAACTAACAACGGGGCCAAGATGAAAGTTGTTGAGATATACAAGATGAGAATTGTTGAGATATAACTAACAAAGGTGCCAAGATGAGAGTTGTTGAGATATAACTAACAAGGGAGCCAAGATGAGAGTTGTTGAGATATAACTAACAAGGGAGCCAAGATGAGAGTTGTTGAGATATACAAGATGAGAATTGTTGAGATATAACTAACAAAGGTGCCAAGATGAGAGTTGTTGAGATATAACTAACAAGGGAGCCAAGATGAGAGTTGTTGAGATATAACTAACAACGGGGCCAAGATGAAAGTTGTTGAGATATACAAGATGAGAATTGTTGAGATATAACTAACAAGGGAGCCAAGATGACAGTTGTTGAGATATACAAGATGAGAATTGTTGAGATATAACTAACAAAGGTGCCAAGATGAGAGTTGTTGAGATATAACTAACAAGGGAGCCAAGATGAGAGTTGTTGAGATATAACTAACAACGGGGCCAAGATGAAAGTTGTTGAGATATACAAGATGAGAGTTGTTGGGATATACAAGATGGAGTTGTTGAGATATAACTAACAAGGGGGGCCAAGATGAGAGTTGTTGAGATATAACTAACAAGGGAGCCAAGATGAGAGTTGTTGAGATATACAAGATGAGAGTTGTTGAGATATAACTAACAAGGGAGCCAAGATGAGAGTTGTTGAGATATAACTAACAAGGGAGCCAAGATGAGAGTTGTTGAGATATACAAGATGAGAGTTGTTGAGATATAGCTAACAAGGGGGCCAAGATGAGAGCTGTTGAGATATAACTAACAATGGAGCCAAGATGAGAGTTGTTGAGATATAACTAACAATGGAGCCAAGATGAGAGTTGTTGAGATATAACTAACAATGGAGCCAAGATGAGAGTTGTTGAGATAAAACTAACAATGGAGCCAAGATGAGAGTTGTTGAGATATAACTAACAATGGAGCCAAGATGAGAGTTGTTGAGATATAACTAACAATGGAGCCAAGATGAGAGTTGTTGAGATATAACTAACAATGGAGCCAAGATGAGAGTTGTTGAGATATAACTAACAACGGGGTCAAGATGAGAGTTGTTGAGATATAACTAACAACGGGGTCAAGATGAGAGTTGTTGAGATATAACTAACAAGGGGGCCAAGATGAGAGCTGTTGAGATATAACTAACAATGGAGCCAAGATGAGAGTTGTTGAGATATAACTAACAATGGAGCCAAGATGAGAGTTGTTGAGATATAACTAACAACGGGGTCAAGATGAGAGTTGTTGAGATATAACTAACAACGGGGTCAAGATGAGAGTTGTTGAGATATAACTAACAATGGAGCCAAGATGAGAGTTGTTGAGATATAACTAACAACGGGGTCAAGATGAGAGTTGTTGAGATATAACTAACAACGGGGTCAAGATGAGAGTTGTTGAGATATAACTAACAACGGGGTCAAGATGAGAGTTGTTGAGATATAACTAACAAGGGAGCCAAGATGAGAGTTGTTGAGATATAACTAACAAGGGAGCAAAGATGAGAGTTGTTGAGATATAACTAACAAGGGAGCCAAGATGAGAGTTTTTGAGATATAACTAACAAGAGGCCAAGATGAGAGTTGTTGAGATAAAACTAACAAGGGGGCCAAGATGAGAGTTGTTGAGATATAACTTACAAGGGGGCCATTTATTCACGAACTGACTGTCTATACATAAGAACAATGCCAACACTTGTGTCCAAGTTGTTAAAACACAATGTTGCTGCTACTGTCCGTGGGTTTGATCATGGCCCCTAAACAACCAAAACGACAGATAAATGTTTTGTGACGATGCAATATGATAAAGTGATCATGATCAGAGCCATTACGGACTGTACATGTCGTACCGTGGGTTCGATCATGGCCCCTAAACAACCAAAAAGACAGACAAATGCTTTGTGACGATGCAATATGATAAAGTGATCATGATCAGAGCCATTACGGACTGTACATGTCGTACCGTGGGTTCGATCATGGACCCTAAACAACCAAAAAGACAGACAAATGCTTTGTGACGATGCAATATGATAAAGTGATCATGATCAGAGCCATTACGGACTGTACATGTCGTACCGTGGGTTCGATCATGGCCCCTAAACAACCAAGAAGGCAGCCCATTGGTTTGTGATATTGCAATGTGATCATGATCAGAGCCATTACGGACTGTCGTGCAATATCTATTAGAGCCATCTAGCTGCCCAAAAAATGGAAATACGTGTCATCTGGGCCAGATAAACACAACTTTGTTCCGTCAAAAAAGTTGGGCATACATGGCAATTTATTGCGGTTGTATTTTTCGGCAACACGTGTCCCTTACGGCCCAGTTTCACAATCATTCCTTAACTAAAATTTTCATCAACTTAAATTCAGCGATATTTATATTCATCTCTATATTTTTTGTTTAATTTGTTAAATATTAAGAACATTAAGATAAGTTCTAAAACACCTGTTTTAGTTATGTCGACCTGAATATTTATTACTGGTTCCAAAAATAGATTTAGAAAATTTGCTAAAAATAATGTTAAGGAAAATCTCATTTTATAAACTGGAGACGTAACATTATTTCTTACACACATTATTTAACCAGATTAACTCTGGCTAATAACGAGACCATCGCCCACCCCCACAACACACCACCATGATTAATTAATGCATTAAAAACAGAGCATTCCTGTTTTGATAAACAAAACAACACAAACAGCATATTTATCGGACACAATTAACATATCGCCGGCCACGCCCACAATGTTCCGACACTGACCGCCATCACGGTACCAAGGCAGCGTCACGGCAATTAATGACGTACTAGTGTCAGTGACGTCATTAAACCGCAAAATTCAGGCCGAGTTTTCATCCTTTTTACTTGTAATTCAAGCATGTCGACCCATCGGAACATGGTGGGCGTGGCCGGCGATCCGTCAATTAGACCATGAACTCATAAAATGAAACTGGTCATAAGGAACCAAATCTGGCTCAATCTGTTCTTAGGGTCTATGCATCCTCTCAAAACCTTTGTTCATTCTGTCTAATGTGCAAAAATTACATATTATACCAGTTTTAATTTTATAAAACAAGACGGCCGTCCTGAAATATAATGGGGTTCGCCGCCCTACCACGTGATCAATACCTCTTAACGTTTGTGCGGAAGATTTTAGAAAACGTCAACGTCACAAATTCCCAGAATAACGTCGTTTTTACGAGAAAACGTCATATTGTGCGATACTATGTCCATTGGAAACAAGCGTTTCACAGACACGTTAGAAAGCATCAGTGGTACAGCGGCGAACCCCATTCCTCATCAGTAGAGTACTCTGACCAAAATTGTGAAACCAATTTATTTTATCAAGGGGTGGGAACAAATATTCAAAGGACCAAAACCAAATTTGTAGCTCAGGAAATACTTTGCATAAGGGGTATACCTCAGTTTTGAGAATTTTATTTTAGATTTTAGCTAGCATCAAATTTAGATATTAGTATAAAATGCGCAAAAATGATAGAAATTCTGAGATTTGAGATTCTGGCAACATGCGAGAAACTCGCAAAAAACTACATAATACGACAGTGTTTGGCTTAGCTGCATGTATATCAAAACCAAACAGACTCATCCATGTCCAAGTCACAATCCAGAAGCAAAGCAAAAACTTTAAAACCGACAAGTCGAGTTAAACACGTGAACAAACATGCTAATCCATGTCCAAATCACAATCCATAAGCAAAGCAAAAACTTTAAAACCGACAAATCAGGTTAAACACGTGAACTTCTACCAGGGAAGTGAGGCAGGGTGCTCTGGAAGGATACGCACCTCTTGTTTAGCTAGTTTCACCTGCCACGTGTGTAGTCAAAATTGAGTTTTAAAAAAACCATGGAACTATGGAACGCCGAAAATATCCAGGGCAATCCTAGACACCAGAGACATCGAACTTATCAACAATACTGTGATGACGGTCATAAAACATACATGTATAGCTAATTCCACACTGATATCATATAAAAATAGAGATTCGGGCTTTTAAGAAATATAAATTTTATGAATCAATCTAACTAATACAGTCAACCCTGTCTATTAAGGCCACCCAAGGGAACCAGTAAAACTGGCCTTTATGGCCAGGTGGTCTTTATATACAGGTTCAAATTATATGAATAGAGAACAATTGATTTATAATTATATTGGCCTTTATAAGCAGGTAGCCGTTTTATTGAGGCGGTCTTTAAGGCAGGTTGGACTGTATTTAACAAAGATTTACCTTAACTTAAACCTGGCTTCAAAATCTGAATAATTTTGTTCGTTTTTAAGTAATTTGTGAATTAAAAGTGTCATCTATTTATAAGCTTGTTACAACTGTATTCTAATTGTGGAAACATATTACATTATTTAAAGTACTTTAAAGTACAACCAAAATGTTTTCAAATTTAAGTTAAGGAATGATTGTGAAACTGGAGCCAGGAAAGAAATAAACCCGGGGTCGAACCCGAGACTTCTCACATTATAAGCGAGTGTTCTACCAACTGAGCTTCTCTGATTGCTACACTTACATTATGCTCTAGGGTTCGAACCTCAGACCAATATTTCGGAATGAAATAGTATACATCGGTCTCTGGTCTCCAGCCCCTGGCAGCCCGAGGACTTTCGGGTCCTTCAAGGTCGATTTGCTTCCATGCAGGTAAAAAATATCGCAAGAACGTATTAACCCGAGGTGACCCCGTCGTTTTTACATTTTGTATACGATAATACAATTCTTCAGTAATGTTTCGGTTTTATTTCATTCGGATAATGGATGAACAATTTCGGCGCGTTTGAGTCCCCTGACAACCTTTTGCTCGAGGGCTTATTTCTGACATTGTCTTAAACTTGTGTTTTTTTGTTCGCTGACAGAAAACCTGTCAAGTTGACGAGTACCTGTCATTTCCGAGATAAATGTTCCCCAAATATTACGATAAGATCTGGTAGTCAAACGCCATGAAGAGTAATTTGCCTTATTAACAAGACTGTGCTAATTGGTAAAACTGTCGTGACCTCTGACCCCTCCCTAGTTACACAACCTGTAAAGTCAGCACAGCTACATGTTGTCATTAACTCTTTATCTTGGTAATAAATGAGTTATTGAGAGACGTGATAAAATATTGCGCGGTTCTTATATTTTATTACTTTCTCCTTATTATGTACATACAGTACAAGCCTGTCAAAAGTTAAACACTCAGCTAGCAAATTAGTTCCAGATCGACAGCTTATCCTAGCCCTCGTTGGCTATTTGTACATCTCGGCAGCGGCTTTCCTCTCTCGGTAGGTTTCCGGCCACATGCTATCAGTATTTCGTCTACTCGACTGCCGAGTTTTTACTCCTTTTCGTTCGCTCTGTGTTAAACTTTCGACAGGTCTGTTTTTTACCGTACATGTGTGGTGTGGTTTTAACTTTGGTATTTATGAATCCAATGTACGCACAGTTAAACTTACAGTACATACCTGTCGAAAGTTTAACACATGGTCAACAAGAAGAAGCTGAAGCTAGGTTTCCTGGCAATCAAAATTGAGAATCATTTTGCTGAAAAGCTGCATAAAAATAAATAGCAACTGCTGAAAAACCTGCATAAAGGTAAAAAGCAACTGCTGAAAAAACTGCATAAAGATAAATAGCAACTGCTGAAAAAACTGCATAAAGGTAAATAGCAACTGCTGAAAAGCTGCATAAGATAAATAGCAACTGCTGAAAAAGCTGCATAAAGGTAAATAGCAACTGCTGAAAAAGCTGCAAAAAAATAAATAGCAACTGCTGAAAGCTGCATAAAGATAAAAAGCAACTGCTGAAAAGCTGAATAACGATAAATAGCAACTGCTGAAAAGCTGCATAAAGATAAATAGCAACTGCTGAAAAGCTGCATAAAGATAAATAGCAACTGCTGAAAAGCTGCATAAAGATAAATAGCAACTGCTGAAAAGCTGCATAAAGATAAATAGCAGCTGCTGAAAAACTGCATAAAGATAAATAGCAACTGCTGAAAAAACTGCATAAAGGTAAATAGCAACTGCTGAAAAAGCTGCATAAAGATAAATAGCAACTGCTGAAAAAAGCTGCATAAAGATAAATAGCAACTGCTGAAAAAGCTGCCGAGAAAACGACCGAGATTACGAACTGACGAGAAAACGACCGAGATTACGAACTGACGAGAAAACGACCGAGATTACGAACTGCCAAGTAAACGACCGAGATGACGAACTGACGATTTAAAACTTATTCGTTAGCTTAGTGTTTAACTTTCGGCAGGTCTGTAGTATTGTAGCTGTCAAAGGTTTAACTGCTTAGGTAACGAATTAGTGCCAAATTGACAGTCCAAATCAAAATGTTATTGCCTCCAAACCACTAGAGGTGGTATTTGAGGTTTCAAATATCATACATTATTTTTATTATACCTGGCGTACGCGTACTGTCGAAAGTTTAACACTGAGGTAACAAATTAATGACAGCTCAAATCAATATTACACTTAAAACCTATGGATGGTTAAACCCACATACTATCATTGGAAGGGGTTTTACCAGAATAATGGCGAAATTCTGGAAAAGTTAAGACACTTTCTGTAATTTTAGCGAAAGGTCCGGAATAAATCAGATAAATCCGGATTAATTAGGCAAAATTTGGAATAATCAGGCAATATCTGGAATAATTAGACTATTTTAGGTAAATTTTCAGGAATCTAAAAATTCCGGTAAGTGTCTTAAATATTTGAAATATTTTGACATTTAAATTTGCCGAAATAATTAGACTTTTACCGTAATAATCAGTCTTTAACCGGAATAATCAGACACAGGAATAATAAAAAACTTTACGGAATTTTTAGACTCCGATAATTTTGACCGATTGTTTCGGATTTGGTCTAAAAATTACGGATTTTAGATTAATATTCCGAATTTGGTCCAAACATTCCGGATCTTTGTTAAAGTTACGGAAAGTGTCTTAACTAATCCGGAATTTCGCAATTATTTGTCAGGTAAAACCCCCTTCTAGCGTATACTGTCAAAAATTTAATACTAAGCCAAGGAATTCATACCAAATCGGCAGCTCAAATCAAAAACACACAAAATACATGTATACATGTAATAAATGAAATCTTATAATTATTGAGGATATCTAGAATGGTAAATATAAAATAACACTCATGTATTGTAAACAGTTGACGGATCGCCGGCCACGCCCAAAAGAATGGAACTCGGCCTGAATTGAACCATTTCATGACGCCATTAGCACTAGTACGTCATTAGTTGCCGTCAATTGACATATCACCGGTCATGCCTATTATGTTCCAACACTGGCCGCCATCTCGATACCAAAGCAGTGTTACGTCAACTAATGATGTACTAGTGTCAGTGACGTCATGAAGTTTTCATTCTTTTTGCGTGAAATTCAAGCATGCTGGGCCTTTATCGGAATATTAAGGCGTGGCCGGCGATACGTCAACGCTGTACCCTGTCGTATATCAGAAATCTAAAACTGTTTACACAGATGAGTTAAGAGCAAGCAAACTGATGGCTTAATATACATTAAAAGATGCACATTTTACCTATTTCACTTGTCATAGGCAGAAATCCCTCCCATTTTAAAATTCCTAGACCCACCCATGTTTACCACGTGCATTTAAATACGAGTACAAGGCAATGAGATGGGATTTTAAAGTGCGTCAAAATTGACAGGTCCGTTTGACTTTAATTTTAAATTGGCGCACGACTAGATGCGACAAAAATTTCGTGCGACCGATCATATTTTTATTTGGAAGGTAAACTATTGCCAGTGCGATTGGACGTGCGGCGCTCGTGCGGTCATGCGTTACATGGTACGAATGGTCGTGCAAGTCAGAGAGGGTATGTATACCGCTCGTTTCCGACTCTCTTCCTTGACATATATAGTTTAATGCTAGAGAAGAAGATGACCAAAGAAACAGCCAAATCCGAGGTGACGAACCGTAGAAAGAGGTGGAGCAGGATAAGGTCCAAGTCCTGCCGCAACAGCCGAGCCCTGTTGATGCTTATATACGGGGTAAATGTACTAGTGGCAAAGCATTGGAATTTAAGCTGATAAATCGTGCAATGATAGTAAAACGTTGCAAGATTACATACAACAATCTCAAGGTCGCAAAACATATGCATAGACACCTACGATTTATCTTATGACCTTCAAAATCATGTATCACTCTTGTGAGTACACAAAACGTTGCAAGACGTTCGTAATTAGGCTCGTGCGTTGCACTGCGATAATTTGGATCGCATTCGGTCCCGTCTGAATAGTGTGCATATCAGCTTATTTGAGGAGACTTGGTGCGACCACTCAACGTATGCAACAGAAGCGAGACATCGTGCAACGTATGTCAGAGTTTGTGCGAAGCTAACAAATTCCGATCGTTGTTGTTTGGTGTTCGTGCGCCAATTGTGAAAGGAGTCTTAAAATACGTGATATACGTAAACGGTACATCATATATACGAGTTTTTAAAATTATTTTAGTATGCCATGTGCTTTTTGAACAGTGCTTTTGTGGGGCCTCAATGATCTAGTGCTCTATTCAAGCGCGAACGCCGCCTAGGATCCAAATCCCACTGGAGAAGGAGTTTGCAAATACATTTCCAAAATATTCTGCCTAAACGTTAAGAGGTATTAATCAGGTAGTACAGCTGGCGACATTCATTGTCCAGTTATGGCGGTAAGCGTCATTTTGCGCCTATTACACATTTTAGAGGTATCATTTCCGCCATTAATGTAAATTTCTGGTGTTTAAATTCCACCAGAATCTGGAGGTATTTTGCGCCAGTCTACCTGCAAGGATAACTCGGGTTAAAAATGTTAATAGGTAAGTGTTTCAAACTCCAGACTACAACATACATTAAGCTCTGAAGTACAAATACAGCTGTAGTCAGGAGTTGAGTTGAGTTGAGAAATGGTGTTTAACGTCCCAGTCAAGAATATTTCACCTTATATCGAGACGTCGCCAGCTATAGGTGACGGCGCTGAAATTTTGCCTGTGCGTTGCGCTGATGGCATCATTTATACAGCATGGTTCTTTAGCGTGCCAAGCCCACCGTGACACGGGTCCTCGTTTATTTTAAGAACCCATCTGAAAGAACCGTGACTTTCATTTCGTAATGCCGAGTGCTTGGCGAAAGAACAGTCACTACCCACTTTCAAGTCTTGGGTCAGACCCGATCGAGGTTCGAAACCATGACCTCCCACTTACAAAGCGAGCACTCTACCAACTGAGCTGTATTCAGGAGTCGGCATAACTTTTCTGGCGTAAAATATAAATATCCAAATGGTAAAAAATATGATGATATGATCGTTGATTGTATATTCACAGTATGTTTTAAAATGATTATTTTTATTTGGTGCGATTTTCAATTATTTACGGATTTTATTTATATATGTCCCCACTTCGGATAAAGGTAAAGGAGGAAGGAAGCCAAAATTAATGTTCATACATATATCTTAATCGCACTCTCAATAAAGTGAGGCAGTTCGGTAACATATTGGCGCAAAAAGAAAAAGGGTTTTTAAAAAGTTGGTGGCGGAAATGATATACTGGCGCAATTAGGTTGTGGCGGAAAAGGACGCTTAAATGGCGCAAACGGATTTCACCCGTTATGGTTGTACAATAAGTGTGAGTAATTTGGGCCCTTCATTACACGACACCACATGACACCATTGTAATACTACTGCATGTACAGTACAGACCTGATGAAAGTTGAAAACTTGCATGGCTAACGGAAACGAATCGACCCCATGCTACCGAGATATCGACAGTTATATAGTAGCCGAAAGATACCGAAAGATAAATATATGTAGTAGCTGATAAGATACAACTAACGAGTTGCTGAGACGGGCTACCGATTCGACACTCATTCGTTGGCTTAGTGTTAAACTTTTAACAAACATGTTCATACAGTACAGCAGGGGTCAGTTGCTCGAAGCCTGATTTGTTTAATCAATGATCAGTCAAAATTTGAATTTTGCATAATTTCAGATATATGGTGAACTTAGACTCTTGGAGTTAAAATGTCGAAAATGAAAACAAATTCCATCAAACTTAAGCACATTGAAATAAAAATATCGATTAGATAGAGATATGTTGATTTTATTCATATTTTAATTTTCAGCTAATCGCTGATTTAACTAATCAAGCTTCGAGCAACTGGGTTCAGACCTGTCTAAAGTTTAACATTTTGCTAACGTATTAGTGCCGAATCGGCAGTTCACCTTGGCTATATCTCGACATTTTGTTAGACAACCGATTTCTATCCCTTTGTGCCTTGTCTGTCACAAGTTTTCCATATCTGAGCCACTCGAAAGTTTTGACACCCTTTTGTTAAGTTAAATGTTAACAGGCTTGTACTGTAGTTAAACTGATCTAGAGAAGAAAGGGAGGTAATCCTTATTATAATTCGTATCTATTATTAAGACATTCCAAGAATGAAAGCAGGTCGTTTCAAATGAAATGTAACTCTGTTTGGGATGATAATTTTTCCAACACTCTTTTACAGATGAAGGTTTATCTACCTGTGTAACTTAGATTCTTTTATTCCCGACATCCAGTTTCCGGCATAACACGGAAACAAGACGCGAGATCAAGAAGGAATTTTACTATCATGACGAAATTTCTTGTCTAGAAATAAGAACAATTAATATAATTCAAGTCCTTTTCCCTTTCAGATATTTATAGAAGAGGGGGTATACTGGTTTACCTCTGTCCGTCCGCCCGTCCGTCCGTCCGTCCATCCGTCCGCCCGAAACAATTATACTAGTATGCATGTATGGATAAAAATGAAAGAAATATGAAAAGTTACATCTCTCTCTCTCTCTCTCTCTCTCTCTCTCTCTCATAAAACACCTCAACATTACAAGTTTAGGCTATGTGTATTATGTATTTATTACTTATATTTCTTTTTGTACTATTTTGTGAAGATTTTATGACAATATAATTAAATTTATATGTTGAATGCCAAAATAATAAAAATATTTTTAAAAATACACATATCAGGGATTTATCAGGGTCTTTTGGGAAAAGGCCCTAAACTAAAAATTGGGAAAAAGTATCAACTTTTTGCTCATTTTGGGAAAAATTTGACATCATGTCAGAAGTGGGTTTACTCACGACTCGGAAGCCATTGATGTAGAAGCGGTATTTTCATCAAGCTTTGCAGATGTTGTTTTCAAATAATCTAGAATCTTTTACTAAATTTTGCTGATTTGGGGGTTTCACAAAATTTACTTTTGTTTTCATTTAAAAACAACACAATTTTCTAATTGGGAATTGTCTCAGCCGATTTTGGGAAGAAATTAACCTTTTTTCCATTGGGAATGGTGCCAAATATCGGCCCTAAATAGGCCCTTGATGAATCCCTGCATATGTTCGTAACAGTTTTTAGCCACTTGATATTATGTATGCGAGTTCAGTAGTACTGGATTAAAGTCTGCCAGACAGCTACTTCACATTTTGTTTGTAACCTAAAATCGAATCAAAGCAGTGGGGTGGTGGATCACAAATTTCTTGTTAGAAATAACAAAATTAAACCGTAAGTACGTGTTAAATTAATTCACTTTTGTATTTATTTATTTATTTATTTATTTTATTTATTTATTTATTTATTTATTTATTTATTTATTTATTTTTTATTTTTATTTATTTATTTATTTGTTTGTTTGTTTGTTGTTTGCGAAATTATTATTTTATTGTTAAAATGCAATTATGCCATTGTTATATATTTTCATGCAATAAAACGTAAAAAACTAAAATTCAACACTCAGTTAGTTTGGTGTCCATGTGCATTTCTGTGGATTTATTTTTCATTTAGTCATTGGATAAATCATGGTTTTTTCTCTTTAACGCTGTAGCTCAGTTGTTAGAGTTCCTGATTCGTAAGTGGGAGGTTGTGAGTTCGATCACAGCCGGATCTGATCCAAGACTTAAAAGTGGGTAGTGACTGTTCTTCCGCCAAGCAGTCGGCATTACAAAATGAAAGTTGCAGTTCTTTTGGACGGGAACTTAAAAATAAACGAGATCCTGTGTCATGTAGGCATGGCACGATAAAGAACCCTGCTGTATAACGCCATCGGCGCAAAGCACAGGCAACATTTCTGCACCTTCGCCTATAGCTGTCAGGGTCTCCATATAAAGGAAATATTCTTGACTGGGACTTAACTCTTTAATGTAGCCCAGATAACACTAGGAAGCAGGGGATTTCGCTTAATGCTCTTCCAAGTGCACATGTATATTACATATTTTACCTAAACATTATGCCATCCTTCGCTTATGTTGCTTTTTCCTTCTTGTTTGTATATTATATATGTTCTCTTCTTTCTTCATCATTTCTGTCAAATAGTATTACTTTTGTTCCACATGTTATTACTTGTATATGCAGTTGTGGGAGACTGATTAATATAAGAATTTTAATTCTTGTTTCAGAATCCCAACTTATATTTTGTAATCTTTAATTTTGTGAAATTATATTCATTTAATAAATATTGTTTAAACTAAGTAGGGGCTATTGCCTTTTACAGCTTATATTAAAATCCTTAAATCCACTCTGATGATTTTTTTTCGATTATTTAATAAAAAGTCTTAGGTCAGGTAACTTGATGTGATATTTTTTCTAAAAATAGATTGATTGGTTAATTGATAGAATGGGGTTTTGCGTCCGAGTTAAGAATATTACATTTATATCGAGACGTCACCGGCTATAGGTGAATTGGTGGAAATTTTGACTTTGTGCATGTTTTGTCGTTATGCCAATAAATGCAGTTCAATTCATTTCAACCTTTCAGAAAACTGAATTTGTTAAAAAATGTAGTTCCCTCAAATATTGTAAGTAATGCTTTTGCTTTCAGTTCTAACAACAACTATTGTTGAAACATGCTTGGAAAGAACGCTCACCAGTTTTATTTGAATCTTTCAATTCTTATTTTATTTACATAATTTTATATATTTCCAAAACTGAGCATATTTTGGTATTTTTTTCCAAATTAAAATTATTTTGATATTTTTTTCCAATTGAATTTTTATTGGATTTTTTTTCCAAAATAAGTACATCTTTAAGTTTCCAACGGATAAACGGTTTTGGATTTTTTTTCAAAAATATATTCTCTTGGAATTTTTAGTTTGTCCAATTAGAATTCCAATTGGAATTTTAATTGGGATTTTACAAACAAACTTCAAATATCTCAAAAACTAGCCAAAAATTTGTGATTTTTTTTTTTTTTTTTTTTTTGTAATTTTTTTTATTTAGAAAGGCACTTTAATTCAACAATTTAATCATTTTCTCCATCATGGCAGAAGTCTCCTTGGGGCGGCGCAATTATTGAAATTAATCATTCCATAGTTGTCCGATCGCATATTTTTCTATATCTCATCAGGAAAACAGGATGATTGGTGTTACATGTTTTATAAAGGGGCGACAAATTTAAATTTGGCTAATTAATTTGTCATGCTCGGAGGAAATTATTATCATACATCAGAAAAAACTAAAATATGTATGACACATTTCATTATTATTACATACAGTCATTGCCCCCGTACAGTACAAACATGTCGAAAGATTAACGCTGAGCTAAAGAAAAGGAGATATACAGTACAGACATGTCGAAAGAATAACACTGAGCTAAAGAAAAGGAGATATACAGTACAGACATGTCGAAAGAATAACACTGAGCTAACGAAAAAGAATCGAAGCTTTAGTTATCAAGTGCTACTTTTGACTGCATTATTTTATAAAAAAAAAAAAATCAAAACTTTTGTTTTTACATTTTTTGATAAATAATGAATATTTTTATCTTTTTTTACTTAAATTCATTTGTAATTTTCTACTTTTTTCATTAATTACAATATTGTTATAAAGATGAATTCAGCATGTCAATTAAGAATGAGTGACACCTGAGATTAACCATGCCATATTTACTTTTCGGCATTTTCGGGATATTATTAAAACAGCCAACGGGTAATCCAGTCTCTCTAGTCATTTACACTTATATCGACTAGATGAATAAACTTCTTTCTCAATTGCTATGTGTTACTTTTAAATGCATTAATTTAATAAAAATTCAAATAGTAGCACATGGTTTTGACTTCTTTCGTTCGTTTCATGATCAGTGTTAAACTTTGTGATAACCTATAGCTACTAGTAGCGCGTTTGTTTGCTGTCGCCGATTAATGGTTTTGTCGCGTATTAAGATTATTAGGTTATCCGTTACACTTTTAGCAGGACTTGCAATTTTTTTATAAATAGAGTTGTCTCCTCTGATATATATTCTTTACTTTTCTTACACCTGTGGTACCAGGGAGGTATATGAGCCACTGACAACACTTCTTCATCTAGTTCTGTTCTGTGCTAGTTTGACCAGTTGTCCATATCTTTCATGTGGTATTATCACCAATTTTAATGGCTCAAGCCACCTTATCTTGATCGGGCTGAATGAAAATTAAACGAAACTTTATTTACCGTTTTAATGCCTGTGGTACCAGGGAGGTACATAGGCTACTGACAACACTACCTACTCCATTTAGTTTTGTTCTGTGCTAGTCTGACCATTCATGTGGAGTTATCACCAATTTAAATGACTCAAGCCACCTTATCTTGATCGGGCTGGATGAAAATTAAACTAAACTTTATTTACCGTTTTTATGCCTGTGGTACCAGGGAGGTATAGGCCACTAACAACACTACCTACTCCATTTAGTTTTGTTCTGTGCTAGTCTGACCAGATCTTGCCATATGTTACTGTAGCCCTCTCAATTTTTTTTACCTAGGAGTTATCAACTGTTTAAATAGCTCGAGCAACCTTACTCCGCATTGTCCATATTCCTAATCATAGAGGTATTACAAATATAAATCTGTCAAGCCGCCTTATATTTATACCCACAAACTAGTTTGAGGGGGTATTACATAGGAATCACCATGTCTGCCTGTCCGTGTAACATCGTGTCCGGGCCATATCTCATTCTCATAGCTGATTTGGACGGCTGTCATAAAACTTCACATAAATAATCTTCATGGTCCAAATGTGTGTCATGACCTTGAACCAAGGTCATATCATAAAGGTCAAGGTCGCGGTAAAACATTAAATGTTGGAGGCGGGGGTATATGGCTCTTAAGAGACAGTTCTAGTTATCACTTTCTTTCATCGATACGTCATCATTTGGTGGAATTATCACCAATTTAAATCAATCAAACCACCTTATAAACATCTACATAACTTTCTCATATCGACACGTCACCCGTGTGTCCATATCTTTCATTGGAGAGATACCTAAAGCATAATTTTTTTTACATCGATACCAGTTTCCATAATTATCACTCACCTGTGTAGTTATCACAAATTCACAATATTCAAGCCACCTTACCTTTATCGCTTTTTTATATCGATACGTCACCTGTTTTACATATCCCTCAAAGGTAGTTATCAGTCAACTCACCTAATCTTTAACACTTTCTTATTTGAGTACGTCACAATTCACCTGGGATTTATCATTAATTCGAATCAACCAAGCCACTTTATCTTTATCGATACGCCATCACCAGTTGATGTGGAGTTATCACCAATTTAGATGGCTCAAGCCACCTTATCTTAATCGGCCAGGTTGAAAATTAAACTAAAGTTAAGACAATGGCGGACATGGGAAGAAAACTCCGTTATGGTATTAATGACTTTCCACCTCTAGTAATCGCCATCGCGGCTTCGATACAGGTAAGGCCGAAATTATAACAGTACCGCTTCAATAAGGACGAAATTATAACAAAACACTAGGTAAAAAAACATATATACATGTGTACATAGCGTATATAGCGTGTCGCAGTTGGTGGAGGATGCCGCCAATGGAGTACATTGTCATATATACCATATAACTTTGCCCCCTCGCTTATTGCCACACTTTTCTTAAGTCGTAAAAATAATTTCTTCTATTTTATCTCTATAAGCCTATCTCGATTTAAAACTATCGCAATACACCTTTAAGACGCCAAAATTTTACAGAACAAATGCTGGCAATAAGTCGAGGTTTAACTGTATGTGGAGATGAAAGGGGTATTTATTCCTCAGTGCAATTATTCCAGAAAAAGGATTTATTTAGTTAGAAACGGACCAAAGTCACTAATTGGTTGTTTGGTTGAATGTTTCTTAATGTCCGCGGCATCAGCAAGTTTTCGGCTATTCACGACGAGAACTATTTTATAAATCAAAGAACATTTTCGTGTATGTATGTGAAGTACGAGTGTGTTGTATGGTCTGCCTTTAACAAACGCGCACTCAGGGCGGCTTTAAGGTGCTAGGTCACTGAGTCAGTACACCACAGACAAACGTACCACTCCTCCAATCGCATTATATTGACACCGAGTGCGACAGTAAAGGCCAAGGCAAGAAAAGTTCACTTTCCTACACGTGGTCTGAGCGGGACTCGAACTCACAGCGGTGAAAGACTCTGGGTTTGTAGACTCACGTCTTATCCATTAGGCCACCGCGGACTCTCCAAAACCACTGGTTATATTATTTTTACCCAGTTTACATTCTTTAGGGAATTCATGTTATCTGGACCTTAAATTGTTGACATCGGTTTACATAGACACATGGCTGGCAGGTTACTAAACCATATTCATTATTAATAGTCCCCCGTTTTTCAGAGATTGTGGTCACAATTTACAAAAAAAATACGTTATTTATAATTGTGTTATGTGCTTATTTTTTTATTTTTATTAAAATAATGCATTTAAAATCAGCACATGACCGTTGCATCATTGTATTAGGAAGTGACCTAATATACAATGCCAGTCTCTGCTCAAAATATTATTTCAAATAGTCTGCACACACCGGAAGATTTTCATCTTTACTTCAAAATGAAAAAAGTCTAACAACCCCTCCTTTTTGTCCGACGTTCACGACAGTGAAAGCGTACATTGCTATCGCTTTCTGCCAAGATCGGGCTTCTTTACTATAAAATTATAAGATATGAGTACGCATGGAAATAGTGCGCCTGGTAAATAAACGTGAAAGAAATATATCTGTTTTATCGTGAGATATGTATTCTGAGACGGGCAATGCATTTGGTTACATGTGTACATTTGGAATACATTTCGGAATCTAGTAATATATTGCAACGGGATGCATCCAATAGTTTGTGCAATCTGGCGAACTGATCTCGTAAATACAATAAAAAGTAGTCCGGGAAGTTTGCGTCCTACGATGTAAAATCATAACTTTTTATGAAAAAAACAGCAATGGCAGGTAGATTTAACCAATTCATTATGAACTCTACGGTAATTTGAATTTATTTTAAAGGGTATAATAAAGTATTTTGGTGTTGCGGTATCCTGCCACATTTTAAAACTGATTTATCGATTACATTTCACTTCCATGAAAGGATGATAAATCGTACAGTGCCATGTACAAATTACAAGTGTGGATTTTAAATACTTTACCGATTTGGAAGTAAAATTAACATGAAACGGGAATATTGTGAATGATAATCAGCAGTTTATTAAAAACCAGACTTAACAGCAAATTATCAAGTTACATGTACATGTATACATACGCTAGAATGAACCTCCTAAAGCAGCGGTCTGGTTTGTAAAAACTCTACTTTCTCTTTATCCAAAATGACAAACAACGATCGATCCTGAAGGGACAATTGATAAAACTTTATTAAAGTTTTCATATATTTATGGAATTATTATTTTCTGCCGTTTTTACTGAGCAATACATGGTTTGGTACATTTTTTTTCTTTTTTTCAAAAAAACACCATCCGTCTAACTATGCATCGATCTATCCCTTCCCCCCTCCGGGGGGAGGGGGATTTCGGTAATATGCATAGTTCTACTCCAGCACCATTTTCTCAACTACGCCGTACAGCAGCATGGCAGTGCTATGGTTTTTTTTTTTTTTTTTTTTTTTTTTTTTTTTATGGGGGGGGGTTGTTTTCTGGAAAACGGCGTTTTAGTAATGCTGAATATGGTTTAGTAAATGACAAAACAGAATACCAGAATACAATGGTGGTTCAGTGTTCTTCATAAAGACTTTATCATCCCAGTACCACTTTGTTCACGGAACGAATCTCAAATCTAGCTTAAGAAGTGATTTTTACTTCGTACAGAAAGTATCAAATCAACCATTTTCGCTTTATTTCGAATACCAATTGGAAACTGTAAGCCTAAATATTGTACAGACCCGTCAAAAGATAAACACCAAGCTGAGTTCAAATATGGTACCTAAATTGTGTATGAGCGCAAAGCAAAATAAACGTTTGCTTACGTGAGTAAAAATCCATAGGAATCGCCTTTTAAAAGGGGCTTTAGTCCCAAATCAGCATCTACAATTTCTGGTAGCAGTATCTCGGCAGCTTCTCGTCAGCTGGTGACTATTTCTCGGCAGCTTCTCGTCAGCTGTTGACTATTTCTCGGCAGCTTCTCGTCACCTGGTGACTATTTCTCGGCAGCTTCTCGTCAGCTGTTGACTATTTCTCGGCAGCTTCTTGTCAGCTGTTGACTATTTCTCGGCAGCTTCTCGTCAGCTGTTGACTATTTCTCGGCATTCGGCAGCTTCTCGTCAGCTGTTGACTATTTCTCGGCAGCTTCTCATCAGCTGTTGACTATTTATCGGCAGCTTTTCGTCAGCTGTTGACTATTTCTCGGCACTCGGCAGCTTTTTGACCACAGGCTTTTCAAGATTCGGTCACTACGATAGCCGAGCTTCGACACCTTTGCTTTAGCTCAGTCTTACACTTTCGACAGGTCTGTACTATATCCTTCTTAAAAATCATAAGAACCCATGCACAATATAGGCCTGTCGAAAGTTTAACACTTAGCCAACCAATCGACAACTCATCTCGGCCTAGGACCTCTCGTTACAGTACAGACCTGTCGAAAGTTTTACACTTAGCTAACCAATCGACAGCTCATCTCAGCCTAGGGCCTCTCCTTACAGTACGGACCTGTCGAAAGTTTTACACTTAGCTAACCAATCGACAACTCATCTCGGCCTAGGGCCTCTCCTTACAGTACGGACCTGTCGAAAGTTTGATACTTAGCTAACCAATCGACAACTCATCTCGGCCTAGGGTCTCTCCTTACAGTACAGACCTGTCGAAAGTTTTATACTTAGCTAACCAATCGACAACTCATCTCGGCCTAGGGCCTCTCGTTACAGTACAGACCTGTCGAAAGTTTTACACTTCGCTAACCAATCGGCAGCTCATCTCGGCTTAGGGCCTCTCGTTACAGTACAGACCTGTCGAAAGTTTTATACTTAGCTAACCAATCGACAACTCATCTCGGCCTAGGGCCTCTCGTTACAGTACAGACCTGTCGAAAGTTTTATACTTAGCTAACCAATCGGCAGCTCATCTCGGCCTAGGGCCTCTCGTTACAGTACAGACCTGTCGAAAGTTTTACACTTCGCTAACCAATCGACAACTCATCTCGGCCTAGGACCTCTCGTTACAGTACAGACCTGTCGAAAGTTTTACACTTAGCTAACCAATCGACAACTCATCTCGGTCTAGGGCCTCTCGTTACAGTACAGACCTGTCGAAAGTTTTACACTTCGCTAACCAATCGACAACTCATCTCGGCCTAGGTCCTCTCGTTACAGTACGGACCTGTCGAAAGTTTTACACTTAGCTAACCCATCGACAACTCATCTCGGTCTAGGGCCTCTCGTTACAGTACGGACCTGTCGAAAGTTTTACACTTAGCTAACCAATCGACAGCTCATCTCGGCCTAGGACCACTCCTTACAGTACGGACATGTCGAAAGTTTAACACTTAGCTAACCAATCGACAACTCATCTCGGCCAAGGGCCTCTCGTTACAGTACGGACCTGTCAAAAGTTTTACACTTAGCTAACCAATCGACAGCTCATCTCGGCCTAGGACCTCTCGTTACAGTACAGACCTGTCGAAAGTTTAACACTTCGCTAACCAATCGACAACTCATCTCGGCCTAGGGCCCCTCGTTACAGTACGGACCTGTCGAAAGTTTTACACTTACCTAACCAATCGACAACTCATCTCGGCCTAGGTCCTCTCGTTACAGTACGGACCTGTCGAAAGTTTTACACTTAGCTAACCAATCGACAACTCATCTCGGCCTAGGACCTCTCGTTACGGTACAGACCTGTTAAAAGTTTTACACTTAGCTAACCAATCGGCAACTCATCTCGGCCTAGGGCCTCTCGTTACAGTACGGACCTGTCGAAAGTTTTATACTTAGCTAACCAATCGACAACTCATCTCGGCCTAGGACCACTCGTTACGGTACAGACCTGTTAAAAGTTTTACACTTAGCTAACCAATCGGCAACTCATCTCGGCCTAGGACCTCTCGTTACGGTACAGACCTGTCGAAAGTTTTACACTTACCTAACCAATCGACAACTCATCTCGGCCTAGGACCACTCGTTACGGTACAGACCTGTTGAAAGTTTTACACTTAGCTAACCAATCGGCAACTCATCTCGGCCTAGGACCTCTCGTTACGGTACAGACCTGTCGAAAGTTTTACACTTACCTAACCAATCGACAACTCATCTCGGCCTAGGGCCTCTCGTTACAGTACAGACCTGTCGAAAGTTTTACACTTAGCTAACCAATCGACAACTCATCTCGGCCTAGGGCCTCTCGTTACAGTACGGACCTGTCGAAAGTTTTACACTTAGCTAACCAATCGACAACTCATCTCGGCCTAGGGCCTCTCGTTACAGTACGGACCTGTCGAAAGTTTTACACTTACCTAACCAATCGACAACTCATCTCGGCCTAGGGCCTCTCGTTACAGTACGGACCTGTCGAAAGTTTTACACTTAGCTAACCAATCGACAACTCATCTCGGCCTAGGGCCTCTCGTTACAGTACGGACCTGTCGAAAATTTTATACTTAGCTAACCAATCGACAACTCATCTCGGCCTAGGACCTCTCGTTACAGTACGGACCTGTCGAAAGTTTTACACTTACCTAACCAATCGACAACTCATCTCGGCCTAGGGCCCCTCGTTACAGTACGGACCTGTCGAAAGTTTTATACTTAGCTAACCAATCGACAACTCATCTCGGCCTAGGACCTCTCGTTACAGTACGGACCTGTCGAAAGTTTTACACTTAGCTAACCAATCGGCAACTCATCTCGGCCTAGGACCTCTCGTTACAGTACGGACCTGTCAAAAGTTTTATACTTAGCCAACCAATCGACAGCTAATCGACAACCAATCGACAACTCATCTCGGCCTAGGGCCTCTCGTTACAGTACGGACCTGTCGAAAGTTTTACACTTACCTAACCAATCGACAACTCATCTCGGCCTAGGGCCTCTCGTTACAGTACGGACCTGTCAAAAGTTTTACACTTAGCTAACCAATCGACAGCTCATCTCGGCCTAGGGCCTCTCGTTACAGTACGGACCTGTCGAAAGTTTTACACTTACCTAACCAATCGACAACTCATCTCGGCCTAGGTCCTCTCGTTACAGTACGGACCTGTCGAAAGTTTTACACTTAGCTAACCAATCGACAACTCATCTCGGCCTAGGACCTCTCGTTACGGTACAGACCTGTTAAAAGTTTTACACTTAGCTAACCAATCGGCAACTCATCTCGGCCTAGGGCCTCTCGTTACAGTACGGACCTGTCGAAAGTTTTATACTTAGCTAACCAATCGACAACTCATCTCGGCCTAGGACCACTCGTTACGGTACAGACCTGTTGAAAGTTTTACACTTAGCTAACCAATCGGCAACTCATCTCAGCCTAGGACCTCTCATTACGGTACAGACCTGTCGAAAGTTTTACACTTACCTAACCAATCGACAACTCATCTCGGCCTAGGTCCTCTCGTTACAGTTCGGACCTGTCGAAAGTTTTACACTTACCTAACCAATCGACAACTCATCTCGGCCTAGGGCCTCTCGTTACAGTACAGACCTGTCGAAAGTTTTACACTTAGCTAACCAATCGACAACTCATCTCGGCCTAGGGCCTCTCGTTACAGTACAGACCTGTCGAAAGTTTTACACTTACCTAACCAATCGACAACTCATCTCGGCCTAGGGCCTCTCGTTACAGTACGGACCTGTCGAAAGTTTTACACTTACCTAACCAATCGACAACTCATTTCGGCCTAGGTCCTCTCGTTACAGTACGGACCTGTCGAAAGTTTTACACTTAGCTAACCAATCGACAACTCATCTCGGCCTAGGGCCTCTCGTTACAGTACGGACCTGTCGAAAGTTTTATACTTAGCTAAAAAATCGACAACTCATCTCGGCCTAGGACCTCTCGTTACAGTACGGACCTGTCGAAAGTTTTACACTTACCTAACCAATCGACAACTCATCTCGCCCTAGGGCCCCTCGTTACAGTACGGACCTGTCGAAAGTTTTACACTTAGCTAACCAATCGACAACTCATCTCGGCCTAGGGCCTCTCGTTATAGTACGGACCTGTCGAAAGTTTTACACTTACCTAACCAATCGACAACTCATTTCGGTCTAGGTCCTCTCGTTACAGTACGGACCTGTCGAAAGTTTTACACTTAGCTAACCAATCGACAACTCATCTCGGCCTAGGGCCTCTCGTTACAGTACGGACCTGTCGAAAGTTTTATACTTAGCTAAAAAATCGACAACTCATCTCGGCCTAGGACCTCTCGTTACAGTACGGACCTGTCGAAAGTTTTACACTTAGCTAACCAATCGGCAACTCATCTCGGCCTAGGACCTCTCGTTACAGTACGGACCTGTCGAAAGTTTTATACTTAGCCAACCAATCGACAGCTAATCTCGGCCTAGGGCCTCTCGTTACGGTACAGACCTGTCGAAAGTTTTACACTCAGCTAACCAATCGACAACTCATCTCAGCCTAGGGCCTCTCGTTACAGTACAGACCTGTCGAAAGTTTTACACTTAGCTAACCAATCGACAACTCATCTCGGCCTAGGGCCTCTCGTTACGGTACGGACCTGTCGAAAGTTATACACTTAACTAACCAGTCGACAACTCATCTCGGCCTAGGGCCTCTCGTTACGGTACGGACCTGTCGAAAGTTATACACTTAACTAACCAATCGACAACTCATCTCGGCCTAGGGCCCCTCGTTACAGTACGGACATGTCGAAAGTTATACACTTAACTAACCAATCGACAACTCATCTCGGCCTAGGGCCTCTCGTTACAGTACAGACCTGTCGAAAGTTTTACACTTACCTAACCAATCGACAACTCATCTCGGCCTAGGGCCTCTCGTTACAGTACAGACCTGTCGAAAGTTTTACACTTAGCTAACCAATCGACAACTCATCTCGGCCTAGGGCCTCTCGTTACGGTACGGACCTGTCGAAAGTTATACACTTAACTAACCAGTCGACAACTCATCTCGGCCTAGGGCCTCTCGTTACGGTACGGACCTGTCGAAAGTTTACACTTAACTAACCAATCGACAACTCATCTCGGCCTAGGGCCCCTCGTTACAGTACGACCTGTCGAAAGTTATACACTTAACTAACCAATCGACAACTCATCTCGGCCTAGGGCCTCTCGTTACAGTACAGACCTGTCGAAAGTTTTACACTTACTAACCAATCGACAACTCATCTCGGCCTAGGGCCTCTCGTTACAGTACGGACCTGTCGAAAGTTTTACACTTAGCTACCAATCGACAACTCATCTCGGCCTAGGGCCTCTCGTTACAGTACGGACCTGTCGAAAGTTTTACACTTACCTAACCAATCGACAACTCATCTCGGCCTAGGGCCTCTCGTTACAGTACAGACCTGTCAAAAGTTTACACTTACCAATCATCGACAGCTAATCTCGGCCTAGGGTCTCTCGTTACAGTACGGACCTGTCGAAAGTTTTACACTTAGCTAACCAATCGACAACTCATCTCGGCCTAGGGCCTCTCGTTACAGTACAGACCTGTCAAAAGTTTACACTTACCAATCATCGACAGCTAATCTCGGCCTAGGGTCTCTCGTTACAGTACAGACCTGTCGAAAGTTTTACACTTAGCTAACCAATCGACAACTCATCTCGGCCTAGGGCCTCTCGTTATAGTACGGACCTGTCGAAAGTTTTACACTTAGCTAACCAATCGACAACTCATCTCGGCCTAGGGCCTCTCGTTACAGTACGGACCTGTCGAAAGTTTTACACTTAGCTAACCAATCGACAACTCATCTCGGCCTAGGGTCCTCGTTATAGTACGGACCTGTCGAAAGTTTTACACTTAGCTAACCAATCGACAACTCATCTCGGCCTAGGGCCTCTCGTTACAGTACGGACCTGTCGAAAGTTTTACACTTAGCTAACCAATCGACAACTCATCTCGGCCTAGGGCCTCTCGTTATAGTACGGACCTGTCGAAAGTTTTACACTTAGCTAACCAATCGACAACTCATCTCGGCCTAGGGCCTCTCGTTATAGTACGGACCTGTCGAAAGTTTTACACTTAGCTAACCAATCGACAACTCATCTCGGCCTAGGGCCTCTCGTTACAGTACGACCTGTCGAAAGTTTTACACTTAGCTAACCAATCGACAACTCATCTCGGCCTAGGGCCTCTCGTTACAGTACAGACCTGTCAAAGTTTTACACTTACTAACCATCGACAACTCATCTCGGCCTAGGCTCTCGTTACAGTACGGACCTGTCGAAAGTTTTACACTTAGCTAACCAATCGACAACTCATCTCGGCCTAGGGTCCTCTCGTTACAGTACGGACCTGTCGAAAGTTTTACACTTAGCTAACCAATCGACAACTCATCTCGGCCTAGGGCCCTCGTTACAGTACGGACCTGTCGAAAGTTTACACTTAGCTAACCAATCGACAACTCATCTCGGCCTAGGGCCTCTCGTTACAGTACGGACCTGTCGAAAGTTTTACACTTAGCTAACCAATCGACAACTCATCTCGGCCTAGGACCTCTCGTTACAGTACGGACCTGCCGAAAGTTTTACACTTACCAATCATCGACAGCTAATCTCGGCCTAGGGCCTCTCGTTACAGTACAGACCTGTCGAAAGTTTTACACTTAGCCAACCAATCGACAGCTCATCTCGGCCTAGGGCCTCTCATTACAGTACGGACCTGTCGAAAGTTTTACACTTAGCTAACCAATCGACAACTCATCTCAGCCTAGGACCTCTCATTACAGTACGGACCTGCCGAAAGTTTTACACTTAGCTAACCAATCGACAACTCATCTCGGCCTAGGGCCTCTCGTTACAGTACGGACCTGTCGAAAGTTTTTACACTTAGCTAACCAATCGACAACTCATCTCGGCCTAGGGCCTCTCGTTACAGTACGGACCTGTCGAAAGTTTTACACTTAGCTAACCAATCGACAACTCATCTCGGCCTAGGGCCTCTCGTTACGGTACAGACCTGTCGAAAGTTTTACACTTAGCTAACCATCGACAACTATCTCGGCCCTAGGGCCACTCGTTACGTACAGACCTGTCGAAAGTTTTACACTTAGCTAACCAATCGACAACTCATCTCGGCCTAGGGCCTCTCGTTACAGTACAACCTGTCGAAAGTTTTACACTTAGCTAACCAATCGACAACTCATCTCGGCCTAGGGCCTCTCGTTACAGTACGGACCTGTCGAAAGTTTTACACTTAGCTAACCAATCGACAACTCATCTCGGCCTAGGACCACTCGTTACAGTACAGACCTGTCGAAAGTTTTACACTTAGCTAACCAATCGACAGCTCATCTCGGCCTAGGGCCTCTCGTTACAGTACAGATCTGTTGAAAGTTTAACACTTAGCTAACCAATCGACAACTCATCTCGGCTTAGGGCCTCTCGTTACGGTACGGACCTGTCGAAAGTTTTACACTTAGCTAACCAATCGACAGATAATCTCAACCCCTCGTTACGGTACGGACCTGTCGAAAGTTTTACACTAAGCTAACCAATCGACAGATAATCTCAACCCCTCGTTACGGTACGGACCTGTCGAAAGTTTTACACTTAGCTAACCAATCGACAGCTAATCTCGACCCCTCGTTAGCGTTTTTGTGACAGTTGTTCGGCAGCTGCTATCTATCTCTCGGCAGCTTTTTTGGCCACTAGTTATTCATATATCTGCCATTTGGCAGCCGAATTTCCACCTTTCGCTCGGTGTTATACTTCTGGCAGGCATGTGCTCTACCTTTCACCTCAATTTAAAATCACACGTACTTAAGAGATACAAACACAGACAACTTCAAAATAAACAATGCGACCTTGAAATTTTTATCAATCAAGGTAAACAATGGGGTTGTAGCACTATCAATGGGCAAACAAGAGTTCAAAACGCTGTATAACAACTCCTAATGATGTTCAACGCCTATTGAAGTACAAAAAAAATATTCTCAAAATTTAACGAGCCTTATGGGGGCCTCAATCGGCATCGACAATATTTAAGCCT
The DNA here is from genome assembly GCA_021292105.1 of Anadara kagoshimensis. NCBI lineage: Eukaryota > Metazoa > Mollusca > Bivalvia > Arcoida > Arcidae > Anadara > Anadara kagoshimensis. The sequence goes on along the minus strand of CM037868.1, from coordinate 8,176,015 downwards.
AATGAAGTCTGAACTTCAATAAGCGTTGGACTGCATTATGAGTTGTAACGACACCGATTCTGACGACAGCAGGCCTACTTTTTTAAAGTCCAAGTAATATCGGATACATCTTAATATATTAGATTGGTTGATTGAATGGGGCGTTACGTCCAAGTCAAGAATATTTAATTTATATCAAAACATCACCAACGAAGAGGCAGAAATTTTGACCTTTTGGAGTGCGCTCGGGATAAAGGGTAGGAAGGTCCCTTTAAACTTGCAATGTTTGTCGTGAGGCGGGGCATTTAAAAGTCTCTTCTGAAAGGTCCCGAATATTTGGCGAAACAACAGCCACTACCTATTATAAAGACTTAATCAGACCCGGCAGGAGTTCGAACCCACGATCCCACACACACTAAGCGAACACTAATACTTAACACCTACATGTACATGTATATAATTTATAGGATATTTAAATGCTACATGTGCTAAGAGGGATTCAATTGACACGACCCTTCTATTTAAAATAGCACGTAAAAGAACCCTCCCCACACATTGCCCTGAGCACACTCCAAAGCTCAAAATTCTTGCCGCTTCACTTACGTCTGGTGACGTCTCAAAATAAATTTAAAATTCATGACTTGGACGTAAAGCCGCATTCAATCAACCAATCTAACATATTAAGATCTATCCGATATAACATTGTGTTGTTTATCAAAATTAAAATTATTTTTCGTAAAATTAGTATAAAGATTATGGAAGTGGCAACTCTATCATAAATTGTTTCACATTTTTATCAGAATCAACGCTTTTAAAATCATATTTATGATCCGAAAACCGCAAAAAATTAAAATCGTCCTTAAATATACATATCAAACAACTGAAGGTTTTGAATAGACAGGATTCGACAAAAGCATGACCATGCATAAATCCGTAATGTGATTAAAATTTATAAATATTTATCACAATCATCATTATATAAACAGGTATATATATATATAGATATACACTTTGAAAACTTTGGTCGTATTTCTAAACGGGTCTTTAAGGTGGCTAAAGACAGCGCTGGACAAAAATTGAAATAGCAAAAATAATCATTAATCTTTGATTGATTGATTGATTGATTGATTGATTGATTGAGCATTACGCTTTGGACATTTACAGTGCAAAATATCTTAAAAAACAGATACCCCCCCCCCCCCCCCCCCCCCCCCCCCCCCCCCCCCCCCCCCCCCCCCCCCCCCCCCGTATAGTGCCATAAGCGCACTGCAAAGGACAATTTCTGCCACTTCACATCTCAATATATAAGTGAAATATTCTCGATAAGGCGTAAAACCATATTAAACCAAACCACCTATATTCTTCCACTTTTGCCGGATGCTCATATCAGTGATTTAATGCAAAGGCAGTTTAGTTGAATAATAATGTTTAAGTCCCAGTCAAGAATGTTTCACTTATATCTAGACGTCGCCAGCTATAGGTGAAGGTGCAGAAATTTTGCCTGTGCGTTGCGCTGATGACATTTTACAGCAGGGTTCTTCATCGTGCCAAGCCTACCAAGACATGGGACCTCGTTTATTTTAAGTTTCCATCCGAACGAACTGCAACTTTCATTTCGTAATACCGAGTGTTTGGCGAAAAAACAGTCACTACCCACTTTTAAGTCTTGGGTCAGACCTCGCCGGGGTTCGAACCCACGACCTACCACTTACGGAGCGGCTACATTATTATTATTATTATTATTTCAGCACATCTTACTTTCCTTGGCGGGATGTTTATCAATGAGTTATATAATATCGGATATTGTTTGCGCGCCATTGGATCACCCAATCCGACCACAACTGTTCTGTACCTCAGTCTTCATGGGCGGACTTACAACAATCGTCAACTCGGCAGTGGGAATAAGGTAATATTTATGTTGACCAAAATTATCTGAATGTCAGAAATAAGCCACCATATTCCTTACTTCTTTGAAAGTTTGAATTTGGTCCTTTCATCGAAAGTTCGAATTTATCTCTCTCTCTCCCCGCGCTTTTTACAAATTAATTACGGTTAAAGCCGAACTTCTGTCCGTCCAGACACTTCTTGTCCGGAGTGAGTTGTTCAAAACAATTAGGTTTTATTTTAGGAAGCTTGGAGGAAAGTTTAAACTGGTTTGCTCATTTTCTTTGGAGTTATGGCCCTTTGAACATAACTGCAACGACAGGCGGCAGAACCTAATTCACTGCTTTTTCATGTTAAATCTTCAAAATTAAAATTACATCAATCGCCTCCCCGCCCCTAGAATTATTACCTTCTATTTTTATTTTGGTTTGTTTTAAGACACCTTTATTGATTGCAATTTGAAAACTGTGGCTTTTAAAAATATTAGCAAGAAATCGTCCATTAAATGTGTGACGTACAAATTACATATCGGTAGACAAAATGGTTTAAATAACGCTTAATGTTCTAACAATCATGTTCATGTTTCACGTCTCATTCAAGAGTATTTTCACATGTAATAGAAGTAATTACTGTATTTCCATAAATTGAGTGCACAAGGTTTTTATTATTTAATTTTTACAATTAAAAAATGTTTCCATTAAACTGTCAATAAAATGAATTTAAAATCTCCTGACCTAACAAAATTACATTTTTAAATGGAAACATCAATTTCAATTCTTCTGTACATAGATAAATTTTGGGAAATTTATTGAAAATTTGATAAAGTTTATATACCAATTGGGTCTCATTCAAAGTTACATAAGAGTACATAGATGTATTTAGGGTCAGGTAGGTCATTGTTGTTCGGTTTTTTAAGGGTCATCTAAGTAGGAAAATTCAAGTGAAAAACATTTGGTTGAAAAACGTGAAAGAGGGATACAATTATGAAACTACCTACACAAGTGTAAAGATTTATAAATAAAAATAAAGCACTAATTGATAATTTAAGAATTTTTAAAAATAAAAACGAATTCATCCTTAGATGACCCTTAAGGTATGATCATCATGGATATTCCAATTATTACATCACATTTATAGTTGTCCCGAGTAAGAAGGTACAGAAGGGATAACTTTGTGACAGTTATATTTGTAGTTTTGTTAAAAACTTCAAAATTGCTCTATGTACAGAATTAAATTCACTTTTGATGAATGAATAATATTTTTTCCTATTACGTTTATTATTTATTTTCCATGTGCACTTAATTTGTGGATACAAAGTAATTCAGGGATATTTCGGGGGAACAGAAACAACACGTAGTCTAGCTAGGCCCCGTAAGAGGTGAGAGTTGAGTAATGATGTTTTATGTCCCAGTCAAGAATATTCCATTTATATTGAGATGTCTCAAGCTATAAGCGAAGGTGCAGAAATTCTGCATGTGCGTTGCGCTGATGGCATTGCATTATACAGCAGGGTTTTTTATCGCGCAAACGCCTACATTGACAAGGTTTCTCGTTTATTTTAAGTTCCCGTCCAAAAGAACCGCGAATGTTTTTCGCAATGCCGAGTGATGGCGAAAAAACAGTCGCTACCCACTTTCAAGTCTTAGGTCAGACCCGTTCGGGGTTAGAACCGACGAATTCCCATTTGCGGAGCGAGCAATCTACCAACTGAGCTAGCGCATTGATACCAAAGGAAAGTTGCATAGTACATTGTAATTCAGTTTTGTTAGTAAAGTTAAAAACTTGTACAAGTCGGTATAAAGTTACTTTATACTACAACGCAGATTTCTGTCGAAATGTTGGATACAGAATCGATTCTCTCTCTCTCTCTCTCTCTCTCTCTCTCTCTCTCTCTCTCTCTGTGTGTGTGTGTGTGTGTGTGTGTGTGTGTGTGTGTGTGTGTGTTAATCTACTTCAGGCAACAAAGCGATTTTCCACCTTATTGCTGAGCACAAACTCTCTCTCTCTCTTAAACTACTTTAGACAACAAAGCGACTTTCCGCCCTAATGTTTGACACACAAACTCTCTCTCTCTCTCTCTCTCTCTCTCCTCTCTCTCTCTCTCTCTCTCTCTCTCTCTGACGTGTTCTTAGTTGTATTCACATTTTTCAAGTACCAGATTTTCAGTAACAATTTTTATGTTATATTTGTTTTAGGTTACCCATATTCCAAGGCCCTTCAGCCAGTTATATACCACCACTCCTTGTTATGAAGACGACAGGTGGCTGGACTTGTCCTCCCTCAGGAAGTCCAGGTAAATACTTTAGTAATAGAATTCCGGAATCTCGTTCATGCATCAGATGGGTGGTTGGTTGGTTGGTTGAATGTTGCTTAACGTCGCATCAGCAATTTTTCAGCTATTCGCGACGAGAACTATTTAATTAATCTCTATGGATTAATCTATGAACAATTTGTGTATGCATGTGAAGTGCTAGTGTGTTGTATGGTCTGCCTTGTACTAGCGCGCACTCAGGGCGACTTTACCGTGCTAGCTCACAGAGTCAGTACGCCGCAGACAAGCGTACCACTCCCCCAGTCCATTATACTGATACCAGGTGAATCAGTAAAGGCCAACGGTAAGGACATCAGATGGGTGGGTAGATGGATATAATATATTTATATATATATAACCTTCCAGAGTAGGATTGAAAGAAAGACTTGACATGACCTCTTTTTGAGAGTTAAAGCAGTGATAATAATTAAATGGATATGTTTACCTTTCCTGGAATCAAATGATCATTAGTTTCATTATATAACCCCGAAGCCTATTCATATGCGTTTGTTTAAATACCTAAAGGTTTTTAAACTGACAAATTGAATCAAACGTGATCTTGCACGACAAAATGGTTTGAATCTCGTTCCTAAGTGTTTAAAATCTCGTGAAACATAAAATTTTAATCAGAAACGTGATCAAGTGAGATTTGTTCCAACAGTACAGGTCTGTTGAAAGTTTAATGCAAATGAATGAACAAATTTGAGTCAAATGGGGTTCGCCCCTGTACCACGTGATCAATACCTCTTAACGTTGTGCGGAACGTTTTGGAAAACGTCAACGTCACAGATTCCCGGAATGACGTCGTTTTAGCGGGAAAACGCCGTGTCATGTTATTCCATATCCATTGGAAATAAGTGTTCCGCACAAACGTTAGAGGGTATCACGTGGTACAGCGGCGAACCCCATTGGCACCTCATTTCGGCTTCTCGTTAGGAATATGACGATAACATCCATATATTTACATTTACGGTGTTTGATTGTATTAAACTCTGTTTTAGACCAAATGAAGTTATAGGACTATAATTACATTTGCTAATGTGACGTCACTCATTTCTTGCTGACACCTATGCCCGTAACGTCATTGATAGGCTGTTCCAGGAATTGAAATTGCATGTCGTACACGACAGTGTTTTAAATTTATTTCAGGATTCAAAAACAAAATTAAGATTTTCAAAAAATGCGAAATGTAAATATAACCATTGATCTGTCTAGAAATGGCACTAGCGCGCGTTATTCGGTTTGCTTTGCACGGCAATAGAAGTTATAGCACTATAAACGCCATTTCTAGACAGTTCCATGGTTAAATATCGGTTTCTCGGCAGCTGAGCTTCCACTCCTATCCGTTAATAACTCGGTTTTAAACTTTGGACTGATCTGTATTATGTTCCGATATTCATACGTCATACAATACTAACACACAAAACGGTAAACGAGTCCGGGTTATGCCAAACAAATAGTCCCATACTCAACAATATGTACTGTATATTGTAGGGAATAACGAAACACATTATAACATGACCAGTACAAACGGGAATGGAACCCTTCCTGAATATACGGCTCAATATTCCAGATTAAGGGAGGTAAGCCTAACTAGGTACATAGTGTTAAGATGTCTCTCTCGATTGATTGGTTGATTGATTGATTGATTGATTGATTGATTGATTGATTGATTGATTGATTGATTGATTGATTGATTGATTGATTGGATGTGGTTTTACATCCCAGTTAAGAATATTTCACTTATATCGAGACGTCACCAGCTGAAAGTGAAGTGGCAGAAATTTGAACTTTTGCAATACTGTACAGGAAGGTTATTTAAGGTGCCAAGTCTTCCGTGACACTTGGCATCAGTCTTCCGAAGGACCACGTGACTTATTTCTAAGTGCCGAGTACTTGCCGAAAGAATAGACACTACCTATTTTCAGATTTGAATCCATGCCTTCAGCATATGGAGCGAGAACTTTACAAACTGAGCTGCCGTAGTGGTGCCAAGAGAAAAAAGTCTTCAGTGTGCTTAAGAAAAAACAAGTTTACTTTCTAGAATATAAAATAAGCTTCACTTGTATCCAAGAGTTCCGGCTATTGACGAAGTTGCAAAAATATCCATGCAATGCCACGGTAGTGAGCGGGTGAATAAAGAGTTGTCTGTTGTCATGTTCTCAGTTGTAAAGTGTCTCTTGAGAGCAAAATACCCCGCCTCATCATTTTTTTTCTAGTGACATTGACCTTTAGGATATGACCTTGGTTCAAGGTCATGACACACCTTTGGACCATGAATATTTTTCGTGTGAAGTTTTATTACAGTCGTCCAAAGGAGTTTTGAGATATGGCCCGGACACGATTTTACACGGACAGACAGACAGACATGGTGATTCCTATATACCCCCTCAAACTAGTTTGCGGGGGGGGGGTATAAAAATACATGTATGTAGCGTCATATTTCTAATTATGTAACTAGGGTGACATTTTGCTGCGTCTCATAAGTCTATTATTCTACCATCTGATTACGCATCCATCTTTGTCGGCAGTGTTTCTTGGGAATATCAAATATTTTCGAAACGAAGAAGAAATAATAAGACGTTGGAACAGCCTTTTGCGTTTATTTTGATCAGGATCTTTTTGGTTCATTTGAATTTTCACCTTAATCACAAATTGTGGGACATAAAGACAAATATACTGCAAAACTGTTTATAAGGACCACCCTTTATCGGCAGGTTGTCCTTTTATACAGGTCCAAATACCCTTTAATACAAATCGATTGGGTTAAATATTTACTGGCCTTTATAAGCAGATAGCTTTCATATAGTGATGGTTGGTAGTCTTTAAGGCAGGTTTGACTTTACTGTTGTGAGTACGACTATTGCCGAGTATAAGTAAACAACTTTGACCTGTCCGTTTGACCTTTAATTTGAATATGTATTGTTGACTTTACTGTTGTGAGTACGACTATTGCCGAGTATAAGTAAACAACTTTGACCTGTCCGTTTGACCTTTAATTTAAATATTTATTGTGGACGACTGCATTTATGTTTAGGAATAACGTGGGTTTATTTTGTCTACATAATGCGAACACTAATCATATATAGGTAAACAACATTGACCTTTCCGTTTGACCTTTCATTAGGAGTATTCCATCCAATACATGAGTAGCGTTAGGTTTCGCAGTTAATATATATACACATTGCCCATGATTAGTGTTCACATTTAAGGTAGACGAAATATACACGCATGATCCCTATTACTTACATTTACCTGTCCATAATAAATATTTAAATTAAAGGCCAAACGGACAGGTCAATGTTGTTTACCTATACCTTGAGTATATAATATTAACAGTGAATACTACCCATTTATTTGGTGGACCATTTTTTATGAATAATTCCTAATTAAAGGTTAACCGGACAGGTCAATGTTGTTTGCCTATACCTGCTGCATTATAATTATGTACACCCCTGCTTTGAGAAAGAGGGTGGACATATACTGGTTTACTTCTGTCCGTCCGAAAAATATTTCGTAACAATTTTCTCGTCAACTACTACACACAGTCACATGAAACTTTGTACTATGCGAGTTTCGAATGAGGTCCCATGCCGAAAGTGCCGATTTCGAATCTGCCGGACATTTACTTCTTTTCAAATCTGCCGGACATTTACTTCCTATTTAACGGCCTAGTTTACATGTGTATTTTTATTTTTCGAAATAACGGTCAATGGTGACAGTTAAAAGCTATGGTATAGTAAGTGAGCAGTAGATCACATATCTACATATTGTATTAATAGAACCTTACACCGGGAACAGGGTAAGACAGAGATATCTCAAACGAGGATGAATATTTTCCTGTCCAGAACGAACTTTAGTGAGTTCTTGACATTGAAAATATTCATCCGAGTATAAGATATCTCTGTTTTACCCTGTTACTGGTGTAGGATTCTTTTACTCACACATTTGCAACACAAAACATGATTTGTTAACAAAAAAATTGCATCAAATGTTCAGTTTTCATGTCACCGTCCATGCCTGCTGAAAATGACGTAATCAATTTTGTTGACGTTTTCTCGTAAAATGATTATGACGTCATCAATTAAGCGTGTGAAAGTGATTGTGACGTTGAAAATATTGTTGGTTGACTTCGGAACTTTTCTCATGTTATCAAGTCCTCCAAACGATAAATCCAGAGCAGGTATAACTACGCGGGAAATTCAGCGTGTAGCCTGTCTCAACCCTAGGGTGAGACAAGGAAATCCCACATGGGTAAAAACGCGGGATTTCCATGTCACAGGTGTGAGAAATTAGGAGATAACTATGTTATATTTGAAGAGTTCCGACCGTAAAACGTGGATTTTACTGTCGCAAAATGAGTTCTACCCGCCCCCCAGGATCCTCCGACACCAATTTTTCTGGTACCCTAGGGTGTCTAGTAATGGAATCAGGATCTTTCCTAGAAATAAACTGGAATTCTCTTCATGTAAAACTTCAATATTTAAGAGTACCTGAAAGTTTTCAGTAAATTTCTCTATTAGAGGTAGTAGAACGTTTTTATCTTTGTTTTCAATAATATTATGCAGATACAGATCATATTTGGCATCATTGTAAAGGGAACATGTTCACCTTTTATAAAATACAAAGTTGGTTGATGTAGCTGCAGGTACCAGAAAAAAATGGTGTCGGAGGATCCTGGGGGCGGGGGTGCACGGTGGGTCCACCTAGCCCACGGACTATATCTATAACCTATACCCAGTTTGTTTAAGTCAAAGACGCAATACTGTATAAGGTAACTTAGAGACCATTTAATTGTATCTCAATCACTCTTTCTTCAGGTTATTTGAACCTGTTTATAAGGACAACCTGCACATACATACGTACTTAGTCTTCTTCGTGCTGGGAGCACATAAGGCCTTGCAACATAAGGACAACTTTTTCTGCTTCCCTTGGGTGGCCTTTTTTAGACAGATTTGATTGTACTTTCGGGCCAAGGACACCCTTCAAGATTGATCAAATCATTTTTAACTTTTTTCAGCTACAAGGAAGTCTTATGTTGGCATTAGCGTTCGAGTTCGCCTTCGGAGCTTTTGGTATGATGGGAATGTTGATGCGTTTGATTGGTCCGCTGACATTTTCAGTAACGATCACTCTCATTGGTTTATCCTTATATCCGGTTGTTATCGGATTTTGTAGCGCTCACTGGGGATTGTCCATATTGTAAGTGTTACTTATTCTTTTTGAAATATTTATCTCTTATATACAACAGAAAAAACAAGCAAATTAAGTGAATTAGGTTCCCTACCTGTGATTTGCATTTATATGTTCAAAGGGCAATAACTCCCAAGAAAATGAGCAAACACTTGAACTCGGGTTCTCTGATCGAGGTTGATGTTTTGTACTAAGATCGTCAAATAAAGTTACACAGTTTTGGAGAATTACTGCTGTCGAGAAGTGTCTGAACGGACTGAAGTTCGAATTTAATATTCCCTTTTCCAAGAAAAAGCATAGTATATCTAGTTGGATGGTCAACATACCAACGTTCACAGAATTAAGTTTTTACACATGAAAGCATCAACTAATAAATGCAATCTCATGACCTCGTGTTCATTTTCAAATCAATCTTAAAAACGGAAACAATCCGCCTTTTGAAGCAATTCCCTCCTCATTTCTCTCATATTGGTTCTTTATCGGTTTCCGCATTTGGAAACTTGGCGGGTGTGGCTTGCTGGGCAGGAGGTGCTTCCCCTTCCGGAGCACCCGGTCTCGCTTCCATGGTGGAAGTTCGCGTGTTTAACCTAATTTATCAGTTTAAAGATTTTAATTCTGGATTGTGATTCGGACATGGATTAGTTCGTTTGTTTTTGATTGTGTAGGTAATAATGAGTTCAAAAATAAATGCCGTACGGGTAAGCGGTCTCTTGTTTATGTATTTACTTACCAATTTATTCAAATATTTTAATTCAATTAATTAATTTATTTTTATTTAAGTGGTACAGTGCTGCTAGTGATATTTTCAATGTACCTTAATACAGTCAAAATTCCGATTCCTTCATTCGGGAAAAACAAGGGGAAAACAAGCGGCTTTCCACTGTTTCTTTACTTTCCAGTGAGTAAATTATTATTAATAAGCGATTACTATAAAACATAAATTCGTTGTCGTATGTTGAAAATGTTCTTGGCTATACCGGAAGTGATGCCATTGTGACAAATAACGTCTTGTGCTCAAAAGGAAATGACGTTTACCGAATGTCTACAAGTAAAATCCACACAGTAGTTCCGTATTACTCTTTGATGAGATAATACACAGTCAAACCCCATACAATTTAATACAGTCTATATTGGCCACCCAAGGGAACAAGTAAAAGTGGCCTTTATATATTGGTTCAAACAATATGAGTAAAGAACAAATGGGATACAATTTTACTGGCCTTTATAAGCAGGTTGCCTTTATATAGAGGTGGTCTTTAAGGCAGGTTGGACTGTATTGCAATTTTCCGTTTACGAAGTGAAGACTAAAGTATTATTTAAATCAAACTGACTTCCATTTTATTGCATTTTCTATTACCAACCGTCACAGATACAGTCCACAATACAGACATAATTATTTTTTTTCATTAATTTTAACAACCTTCTGACGTATGAGAATACAAATAATTACCAAGAATCGGGGAAAACAAAGATTTAAACATACGTACACTGTACCTCTTACTGATATTTAAAGCAACTGGCCCCGGTTTCACAATCATTCCTTAGCTAAGATTTTCCTTAACTTAAATTTAGCAAAATTTGGTTATCACTTTTTGGAGTTACTGATGAATATTTTTGTAAAAACTAAATGCAGTTTTTTAATCTAGATGTGACCTTAAAAATGACACCTTAAATTCCTGAATATCTTGAAAATTAACAAAATTATAAAGTTTTGAAATTTTGCAAGATTTAAGTTAAGGAAAATCTTAGATAAGGAATCATTGTGAAACCGAAGCCCGTGATCTAGACATAGTGACACGGCATTAGTATTCTCAGCGTCAACATGTCACACAACACGATGCAAATAACGATTGATTGATCATAAAATGGGGTTTAACGTCCCATGCAAGAATATTTCACTTATATCTAGACGTTACCACCTATTGGCGAAGTGGCAAAATTCTTTATCTCTGTTGTGCGCTCAGGGCAATGTGCAAGGTGGTTTCTTTAACGTGCTAAAACTGCCGTGACACGGGAACCAGTTTTTAGTGTTTTTCCCTAAGGACCTCATTACCGTCATTTCAATGTGCTGAGTACATGCCGAATGAATAGTCACTACATTTTTCAAGTCTTGGTCGGACCCTACCCGGTGTTCGAACCCATGATCTCCCACTTACGAAACGAGCATAATATGGCAGAGCGTAGTTGTCTAAACAATGACTAAATCTGATTCTATATATTCTAGGTGGTCTTAACAATTTTGTTGACCTGGTGTTTATGTGCAATTCTGACACAGACTAATGTCTTGTCGTCGGACCCCGAATCGCCGGAGTATCGAGCTCGTACCGACGTCAAAGTCAATATCCTACACCAGACACCGTGGTTCTATGTTCCTCATCCAGGTACATGTATGTTTCATCATTTTTGGAGGACCATTGTCATACAATTTTTTTTATTCAGTGATCGTTATATACGCACATTTAAAAATTACATTGGATGTTGAGCAAATGTGTTTTGATAAGAACCTGTTGCAAAAAATAAATAGAAAAATAAAATAAATCAATATAAATAAATAAATAACCACTAAGAATTGTTTTCGACACGTCGTATTTCATTGCATACTGTGAATTGGGGAACTTTCCCTGTTGTTTTTTTCCCCAAAATTTACGAGTAACTAGAAGCAAAAATAATATTTTCACTATTATTATACCTCATTAGAAAAATACGATGCTATCTGTAATTTGATTGGATCGTTGGATCATGTGATCAGGGTGGAGAAAACATCGTGTATCCCTCTGAAAACATCATATCCCACCTCTTCGGAACACACCGTGACGTCACAATGATATGACGTCATCGATTGAGAATCGATCTTGACGTTCTAGCGTTTGCCTCCGATGAGTTCCGATAGAAGAAAAAACAATGAATCGGAGAAGGACTGATGTTTTCAGACTTTTTTTAAAATATTTTTTTCTTTCTGTCTTTCTTATTACCATGGTTATCTTTCGGTATAATTAACAATTTATTGCCTTTGTGTGAGGGAGATATGAACATTTATTCACCCTTAACAAGTCACATTTCCCTCGGGCGAAATATGACTTGTTGCGGGTGAATAAATGTTCATATATCCCTCACACAAAGGCAATAAATGTATAATATACTATTTTTATATTATTCACTTTCATTTGTTCTGGTCATTATTCGACGAAGCGGAAATAAAAGTACTCGAATATATTGAAATTACGATTATCGCGAAAATGAACTTTCCCGGTTTACAGTATTTTTCTTAATGTCTTGATATTTTTGTATGGATCAATTTTAGTACAGCGGCGATTATCGGCTTTCTAGCCTTAGTTGTGGCATCGTCTTGGTATATATATATATATGTCGTGTACAAGTTGCGATTTTGTACAGGTTATAACCTGTACAATTATTTTGTACATGTTATAACTTGTATGGTCGCATCATACAAGTTATAACCTGTACAAAAATGGCCCATACAGGTTATAACTTGTACAGAATTTGGCTAAAAATTGGTTTCAACTTGTACAAAATCTCAGAATATAAATGGTCTTTGTAAGTCACCTGTAACATCACTTAATGAGTATTGTTCAACATTATAATACCACTGTAATACATGGTGAGTTGTTACTTAACTACAGTGAGCTGGGGTTCTTGAATTACTGATGTATGGTGTGATATAAGACAGACTTAATGAAAATGGTTGACTACGAAGACAAGTTTTTTGAGGAAATTTTGAAAATGTCTGTGAAAAATACTTCATCAAATAACACTCTGTTCACAAAGGATAAACTGGAAAATTTGATAGAAAGTGTCAAAAATGCAAAAGATAATTCCAAACTAACGGGGAAAGAAAGAACTTTGTTAAAACAGTATGACATAGTAAAAGTTGGCTCTGTTGAAAAGCTAATTAAAAAGAAAACAACTGAAGGTAAGTCAACTCTCTTTCTTTCTCTCTCTTTCTCTCTCTCTCTCTCTCTCTCTCTCTCACACACACACACACACACACACACACACACACACACTTTTGCTGCATATTAAATAGGATGAAAGTAATTAGAAACATAATAGAGACCATTCATATAATAAGTAGGGATTAAACAGGAATTTTAGGAATGTGCATGGTCACAACATTTGACTGTATGTAGAACTTATATTGATGGCAACTGCCTCGGTGGTGAAGTGGTAGAGCGTCCACCTCGAGAGCGGAAGGTCGTGGGTTCGATCTCTGGCCGGGTCATACATAAAACTTTAAAATTTGAGAATACTGATTCCTCACCTGGCTCTCGGCATTAAGATGATATACGGTAGTATCGACTGGTTCACACATAATCTTATTGTTTCTATTTACAGATGACCAGATACTCTACCTATTGCCAATAGAGGAAATGTATTCAGTAATAAAGCAGTGTCACACCGCTGTTGGCCATGGAGGACTGCACAAAACTTACAATGAATTAAAGAAGCACTATGCCAACATTAGTCGTGAAATTCTTAAAGTGTTTCTCAAAATGTGTAACCACTGTGCACTTAAGAAAAAACGCTCTGAACTGTCCAAGTTAGTAATAAAACCTGTTACCTCTTCTGATTTTAACTCCAGAGGACAAGTAGACCTCATAGACTATCAGTCCGCATCTGATAAAGATTATAAGTGGGTTTTTCATTACCAGGACCATTTAACCAAATTCAGCATCTTGCGTCCTTTAAAAACAAAAACTGCTGCTGAAGTTGCATATAACCTTTTAGATGTTTTTCTCTTAATAGGAGCACCTAAGATATTACAAAGTGATAATGGTCGCGAATTTACCGCCAATATCATTAGTGAACTCAAATCCATGTGGCCTGATTTAGTTATAGTCCATGGTAGACCACGACACCCACAAAGTCAAGGCTCAGTAGAAAGAGCAAATGCGGATGTGAAAGAAATGCTTGCTACTTGGATGCATGAAAACAACATAAACCAATGGTCTGAAGGACTACGGTTTGTCCAATTTCAAAAAAATCGTTCATTCCACCGTGTCATTGGACAGTCTCCGTATAATGCGCTTTTTGGTGCGGACCCTAAGGTAGGACTCTCAAGTTCTAACATCCCAAAGGAGTTATTGTCGGGTTTGGAGACGGAGGAGGATCTTCAGCATATGGTCGATGGCTTACAACAAGCTGAAAGTACAGATACTGATGTCGAATCAACAGAGGAAGACGAAAACATTCATTCCGACGTAAATAATGACATAAATGTAGAAGCCGACACAGTAAACGTTGATAATTTATCTAACAATGACAATAATTTGAATGAAGTAGGGTCGGGTGAAATGATAGAGATAGCTCTGGCAGTAAACACAGATATAATTACAAATATACAGACTGAAACATTAATGACAACAAATGCCGCACATTCTGGAACAAGTTCTATAACTGAGACAGACATTGAGACAGAAACAACAAGCATGACTATAAATGACACACATTTAGAGATGGAAACAGAATCAACAGACAGCAACAATGAGACAAAATTCAAAATGTCATAATTCAGTTACCTGCAGTAACAAATAATAAAGGTACACTTATGGTACACTAGGAACATTAATTTTCTATTTGTGAATAATTTATTTACTGCTGAAGTTTGTGTTAACATGTTATCTTGAATCGTTTGGTACATTAAAGTTATATATTTGATTACTAATTTTTGTACAAGTTGAAACCAATTTTTAGCCAAATTCTGTACAAGTTATAACCTGTATGGGCCATTTTTGTACAGGTTATAACCTGTATGATGCGACCATACAAGTTATAACATGTACAAAATAATTGTACAGGTTATAACCTGTACAAAATCGCAACTTGTACACGACATATATATATATATATATATATATTTGTATAGATGAACATGTAGTCAATTTGGACAACCCAGCTTTAGACCAGCAGTGTTTATAGCCTCCCTATCCTCCGTTGTGTGTTTGTCACTATTAATGTCATGGAATCTTTATTTGTATAGGTCAATTTGGACTACCCAGTTTCAGTACCGCAGCCTTTATCGGGTTTCTGGCCTCCGTTGTAGCTTCGTCACTAGAATCCGTCGGAGATTACCATGCTGCTAGTAGTGTCTGTAGAGAAAAAGACCCTCCAAAACACGCCATAAACAGAGGGATCATGGTGGAAGGTTTTATGGGGATTGTTTCCGGTCTGTTCGGATCTGGACATGCCACGACATCATACAGCGGAAATATTTCCGTTATTGGACTTACTGAGGTATTTTACGCATGCGCTGCCCTAGATGTCGGATTTACGTCACACATCTCATTGTATGATACTTTCGCTTTTTTATCCCCAAAAGCTTAGTATAACTCTCTTAGTCTCATGTAGATCACTTTTATTTCGCGAGAGATTTATTTTCGCATAAATTCGCGACTCATACCATTTGCGAATTCAATTATCATGCGAATAGTTCCAGTACACAAATATTTCTATGTTGACATACATATATATTGTATTCAATAAGATTCAAAACACGAATTCAGATATTCGCGAATAAGGCAGAGATAGTCTTGAAGCGAATTTTTTTACTGGCGAAAAATAAATGATCTTCAGTATATTAAAGTGATATGAACCCGTTTTCTACGACTGATGCTAGTTTTTGATGAACTGGTTTTGACGGTGTAACTTCCCGTTATGGCGTATGAAACGTATGATAATCTAATCGATATTTTTTAATTCGACGTATTCAATCCGGTATGCTTTCAAAATCATCATTTGCAAAAAAATAGAAAATAAAAATAAAAAATATTAAAAAAAGATATACATGTAGTTAGATAGCTAGTATCAGATATACATGTAGTTAAATGGCTAGTATCAGATATACATGTAGTTAGATAGCTAGTATCAGATATACATGTAGTTAGATAGCTAGTATCAGATATACATGTAGTTAGATAGCTAGTATCAGATATACATGTAGTTAGATAGCTAGTATCAGATATACATGTAGTTAGATAGCTAGTATCAGATATACATGTAGTTAGATTAATAGAATCTATCACAACTTGTGGTGCCAGATAGGAAAATCTCAACCCGAGTTCTAATATATTTGGTCCAGAACGAGGCTTGCCGCGTAACAAAATTACAAGAAGTAGAGTACAAAAGATTTAATGAAAACTCATTTTCCAAACTATTGTTATATGAAAAGTGCAAATGTTCATATAAAATCACCAAACACTCTACATATTATTGTTTTATAAATATGTTAGGAACAGACGGGAGATGTAACAAACAATAATGTTTTGTTTTAAACACTAATCGGCAAGCATGGGCCAAAATAATGAATTTTTGACATTTTCGTATTTTTGGGGTAGGGGAAACATAATAATTTGCTACGGTATTAAGATTCCATATTTCCGAATTTTTGTAACACTTTTATCTACAGGACTACCAAGGCTTTATAAAAATATATAGTTTGTCATATTTAATGCATAAACAACAGATTTACAAGAATCGAAAGACGGTAGATATGATAAAAACGCAGTTTACAGCATCGATTTTATCGCTTATTTTAAAATTTTGACACAAGATCGGAAAACTGTCAGGATGTTTTGCATTTTAATCTATCATGTGTTCACAATGAAAGATAGAATGAACATTTTTGTGTTGTTTTTGCCACACAATGCTTCAAAATCTGGAATTTTTATTTTTTACCAAAATTTAACATTTGCAGAGGCTTTTCTTCAAAAACTGTTTCTGATTAAAAAATTCGAAACGATTTGACGCGTAAGAAATTGGTTTTCAGTAACTAGGGACCTTTTCCTACAAGAATGAACCCTCAAACCTTTTGGCCTCGTTCACCCGGATTTTAGCTATGATCTCTTGGACTATATAGTCAGATAACATGTGCCAAGATGTAGCTAACAAGTGGCCAAAATAAAGTGTCAATTCGGCACTTCAATGTTAAACTTTCGACAGGCCTGTTCTGTATGCACTGTTGAAGCAGTTAATTAATTATCAACTTGTACATCCATTCTTTTTTTAAATTATTTATTTATCTCTATGTTATTTATTTATCTATCTGTTTTGGATTTTAGATAGCAAGTAGACGGGTTCTAATCCTAGCTGGATTCATATCGATACTATTAGCTGTAGTTGGTAAATTTGGAGCAGTTTTGACCATGGTACCAGACCCTGCATTAGGCGCAGCGGTATTAATAACATTCGGAAACCTCACTGCACTCGGAATATTTTCTTTGAGGAAGATAGATTTCAGATCATCTCGGAATTTATCAGTATTCGGAACATCTATTTACATCGCTGTGGTGGTACCGGAATGGCTTAAAGATAATCCAAACGCCATCGATACAGGTAAGGGAACTTGTACAGTACAGTCATGTCGATAGTTTAACATTAAGCTAAGGGAAAACAGGTCGAAAGCAAGAGAAGCTGTCGGGAGATAGAGGCAATGTTGGTTGGTTGTACTCGTCAGTGTTCAATTATACAATCTTGATGGATGTGATCATGTTGTCAGTTATGAACTTATGATTGATTGATTGATTGATTGATTGATTGATTGATTGGGTGGGTGGGTGGGGTTTACGCCCCAGTCGAATATATTTCACTTTTATCCAGACGTCACCAGTTACACTAGTACGTAAAGATGCAGAAATGTTTACCTTTGCAGTGTGCTCAGGGCAATGTGCAAGGGGGGGGGGGTCTTTAACTTCACACAGGGCATCAGGTTTTAATATGTATTCCTAAGGTCTGCAGTGAGCTATGCCTTATGTATATGTAATGAGAAAGACTATAATATAACTGCTTCACTGGAAATTTAACATTTATAACTTGTGTTACAGGTGTATCACAGATTGACCAAGTTGTCAAGGTTATACTGGGTACTCCAATGTTCCTAGGTAGTGTTATATCAATAATACTGGACCAAACAGTAAAAGGTAAGGAATTTACTGCTGGGTACTCCAATGTTCCTAGGTAGTGTTATATCAATAATACTGGACCAAACAGTAAAAGGTAAGACATTTACTACTGGGTACTCCAATGTTCCTAGGTAGTGTTATATCAATAATACTGGACCAAACAGTAAAAGGTTAGGCATTTACTGCTGGGTACTCCAATGTTCCTAGGTAGTGTTATATCAATAATACTGGACCAAACAGTAAAAGGTAAGGCATTTACTGCTGGGTGCTCCAATGTTCCTAGGTAGTGTTATATCAATAATACTGGACCAAACAGTAAAAGGTAAGCATTTACTACTGGGTACTCCAATGTTCCTAGGTAGTGTTATATCAATAATACTGGGCCAAACAGTAAAAGGTTAGGCATTTACTACTGGGTACTCCAATGTTCCTAGGTAGTGTTATATCAATAATACTGGACCAAACAGTAAAAGGTAAGGAATTTACTACTGGGTACTCCAATGTTCCTAGGTAGTGTTATATCAATAATACTGGACCAAACAGTAAAAGGTAAGGAATTTACTACTGGGTACTCCAATGTTCCTAGGTAGTGTTATATCAATAATACTGGACCAAACAGTAAAAGGTAAGGAATTTACTACTGGGTACTCCAATGTTCCTAGGTAGTGTTATATCAATAATACTGGACCAAACAGTAAAAGGTAAAGCATTTACTACTGGGTACTCCAATGTTCCTAGGTAGTGTTATATCAATAATACTGGGCCAAACAGTAAAAGGTTAGGCATTTACTACTGGGTACTCCAATGTTCCTAGGTAGTGTTATATCAATAATACTGGACCAAACAGTAAAAGGTAAGGAATTTACTACTGGGTACTCCAATGTTCCTAGGTAGTGTTATATCAATAATACTGGACCAAACAGTAAAAGGTAAGGAATTTACTACTGGGTACTCCAATGTTCCTAGGTAGTGTTATATCAATAATACTGGACCAAACAGTAAAAGGTAAGGATTTACTACTGGGTACTCCAATGTTCCTAGGTAGTGTTATATCAATAATACTGGACCAAACAGTAAAAGGTAAGACATTAACTACTGGGTACTCCAATGTTCCTAGGTAGTGTTATATCAATAATACTGGACCAAACAGTAAAAGGTAAGACATTTACTACTGGGTACTCCAATGTTCCTAGGTAGTGTTATATCAATTATACTGGACCAAACTGTAAAAGATAAGGAATTTACTACTGGGTACTCCAATGTTCCTAGGTAGTGTTATATCAATAATACTGGACCAAACAGTAAAAGGTAAGGCATTTACTACTGGGTACTCCAATGTTCCTAGGTAGTGTTATATCAATAATACTGGACCAAACAGTAAAAGGTAAGACATTTACTACTGGGTACTCCAATGTTCCTAGGTAGTGTTATATCAATTATACTGGACCAAACAGTAAAAGGTAAGGCATTTACTACTGGGTACTCCAATGTTCCTAGGTAGTGTTATATCAATAATACTAGACCAAACAGTAAAAGGTAAGACATTTACTACTGGGTACTCCAATGTTCCTAGTAGGTAGTGTTATATCAATAATACTGGACCAAATAGTAAAAGGTAAGGCATTTACTACTGGGTACTCCAATGTTCCTAGGTAGTGTTATATCAATAATACTGGACCAAACAGTAAAAGGTAAGGCATTTACTGCTGGGTACTCCAATGTTCCTAGGTAGTGTTATATCAATTATACTGGACCAAACTGTAAAAGGTAAAGCATTTACTACTGGGTACTCCAATGTTCCTAGGTAGTGTTATATCAATAATACTGGACCAAACAGTAAAAGGTAAGGCATTTACTGCTGGGTACTCCAATGTTCCTAGGTAGTGTTATATCAATAATACTGGACCAAACAGTAAAAGGTAAGGCATTTACTACCGGGTACTCCAATGTTCCTAGGTAGTGTTATATCAATAATACTGGACCAAACAGTAAAAGGTAAGACATTAACTACTGGGTACTCCAATGTTCCTAGGTAGTGTTATATCAATAATACTGGACCAAACAGTAAAAGGTAAGACATTTACTACTGGATACTCCAGTGTTCCTAGGTAGTGTTATATCAATAATACTGGACAAAACAGTAAAAGGTAAGGCATTTACTACTGGGTACTCCAATGTTCCTAGGTAGTGTTATATCAATAATACTGGACCAAACAGTAAAAGGTAAGACATTTACTACTGGGTACTCCAATGTTCCTAGGTAGTGTTATATCAATAATACTGGACCAAACAGTAAAAGGTAAGACATTTACTACTGGATACTCCAGTGTTCCTAGGTAGTGTTATATCAATAATACTGGACCAAACAGTAAAAGGTAAGGCATTTACTACTGGGTACTCCAATGTTCCTAGGTAGTGTTATATCAATAATACTGGACCAAACAGTAAAAGGTAAGGCATTTACTACTGGGTACTCCAATGTTCCTAGGTAGTGTTATATCAATAATACTGGACAAAACAGTAAAAGGTAAGGAATTTACTACTGGGTACTCCAATGTTCCTAGGTAGTGTTATATCAATAATACTGGACCAAACAGTAAAAGGTAAGGCATTTACTACTGGGTACTCCAATGTTCCTAGTTAGTGTTATATCAATAATACTGGACCAAACAGTAAAAGATAAGGCATTTACTACTGGGTACTCCAATGTTCCTAGGTAGTGTTATATCAATAATACTGGACCAAACAGTAAAAGGTAAGGCATTTACTGCTGCATACTCCAATGTTCCTAGGTAGTGTTATATCAATAATACTGGACCAAACAGTAAAAGGTAAGGAATTTACTGCTAGATAAAATCTTAAAATCAAGAACTAGGTAGTCTCGAATTTGTGTAGCATTTTGGTAGCATTTGTGTACCATTTTAAAACATCAATTTCACCTGAATTAATGAATACTGTGATCTTATATTTTCTATAAACGTGTTATTATATGTTTTTTTTTTACATATATCATAAGAATATTTGTTGTTATGGCGGTTTTAATAAAGAAATCGAACGAAATCATAGGGGTTTTTACCGACTATATATCATAGTCCGGCCATTTTGGTAGCATTTGTTAACATTTATTAATGGTCATTTCTCTAAAAATACAAAATGTCACATTTTTATATTTGCTATAAATGTGTTATTATATGTATATTTTACATATATTATAAGAATTACCATTAAGACGATATTTTTAATAAAGAAATTGAACGAAATCGTAGGGGTGTTTACTGACTTCGATTGAAAAATATATCGTAGTCCGGCCATTTTGGTAGCATTTTTAAGGATTTTCAAATGCCTATTTCTCTTAAAATGCAAAATTTTATACCTTTATATTTTATATAAACGTGTTATCATATGTCTATTTCACATATATTTTAAAAGTTTTCATTTATATGGGGATTTTAATAAAGAAATTTAACAAAATCGTAGGGGTGTTTACTGATTTCAGTTAAGGAAATATATCGTATATCGATTTATTTTCTCCACCGATGTCGGTAAACACCCCTACGATTTTGTTCAATTTCGTTATTAAAACCGCCATATAAATGAAAATTCTAATAACCTGTGTAAAATGGACATATAATTACACATTTATATAAAATATAAAGGCATGACATTTTGTATTTTTAAAGAAATGGTCATTTGAAAATGCTAAAAAATGCTACAAAAACGGCCGGACTTCGATATATTTCCTCCATTGAAGTCGGTAAACACCCCTACGATTTTGTCCAATTTCGTTATTAAAACCGCCATATAAATGAAAATTCTAATAACCTGTGTAAAATGGACATATAATTACACATTTATATAAAATATAAAGGCATGACATTTTGTATTTTTAAAGAAATGGTCATTTGAAAATGCTAAAAAATGCTACAAAAACGGCCGGACTTCGATATATTTCCTCCATTGAAGTCGGTAAACACCCCTACGATTTTGTCCAATTTCGTTATTAAAACCGCCATATAAATGAAAATTCTAATAACCTGTGTAAAATGGACATATAATTACACATTTATATAAAATATAAAGGCATGACATTTTGTATTTTTAAAGAAATGGTTATTTGAAAATGCTACCAAAATGGCCGGACTACGATATATTTCCTCAACTGAAGTCAGTACACGCCCCTTCGATTTCGTTCAATTTCGTTATTAAAAGTATCGTGTTAATAAAAATTCTTATAATATATGCAAAATATACATATATAAGCACGTTTATATAAAATATAAAGTAAAAATATGCATTATTTCAGGTGAAATCGATATTTAAAAATGGTACACAAATTCGTGACCACCCAAAAACTAAGGCATACTCTCTCATGCAAAGTATTTATTACCTTGGTTACAATTAATTTGGTTAAATATATTTTGGACCTTTGGATATTTTTTCAACGCCTTTATAAAAAAAATGGTTTCATAATTTTGGTCAACACTAACACTAGTGATGGGGATTTGTATTCTGAAATGAGATATGTATTTAGTAATCAAATTATAGAACCTTTGTGGATATGGTCATGTTGTCATTTATATTTGATTGGTTGGTTGGATGGTGGGTGGGTGGTTCTGTAGAACTGTTGAATTAACACTGGTACAATATGTGATAGTCCATTTTTTAGGGTCTAGCAGCAGATAAAGCAACACAATCATTCCTTAACTACGCCGTAGTTGTACCTTAACAAAAATCTCTTTCATGCTTTTAACACCATTCTCCTCTTATAATGATATTTATTATACCTCATTAGAAAAATACGATACTATCTGTAATTTGATTGGATCATTGGATCATGTGATCAGGGTGGAGAAAACATCGTGTATCCCTATGAAAACATCATATCCCACCTCTTCGGAACATCATGACGTCACAATGGAGAATCGGTCACGACGTTCTAGCGTTTGCCTCCGATGAGTTCCGATAGGAGGAAAGCAATGAATCGGAGAAGAAATCATGTTTTCAGGCCGTCTTTTTTAAAAATATTTTTCTTTCTTTCAGTCTTTCTTATTACAATGGTCATCTTTCGGTATAATAAACAATTTATTGCCTTTGTTTGAGGGAGATATAAACAGTTCACCCTTAACAAGTTAAATTTCCCTCGGGCTTCGCCGTCGGGAAATATGACTTGTTGCGGGTGAACAAATGTTCATAACTCCCTCACTCAAAGGCAATAAATGTATAATATACTGCTGTAGTAGCTCAATTGGATGAGCGCTCGCTCCGAGATCGTTGGCTCAAACCCCGCCCGGTCAGGATCTGACCAAGAGTGTCTGTTCTTTCGCCAATCACTCGGCATGTAGGAATGGAAGTCGCTGGGTTCTTTGGGAGAGACTTTATTTAATATTGTCAAGGGCGTTCTGCAAAGGTACAATTTCGTTAGAATAACTTCCATAGTCTTTTATTCATTTATAGACTTTTAATTGATATCGCTGATAGTTTCTTGGCGTTTGCTAGGTCGATTATGGGGTTGGGGGTTGATATTCTGTCAAATCGACCAAAAGAGAGCCCTGGAACTATCAATAATATAAAAAAACCACAACTAGTTGAGAATGAAAGAACATGGCACAACTATAGTACAGAACCTGTCGAAAGTTTAACACTAAGCTACAGACTCTGTTTCAAATCGTCAGTTCATACCAGTCTCTCCTCGTTATCTCTTACCTCGAGAGCAATTCGCCAGCTGTAATCTATATTTTGGCAGTTTTCTGTTCACTGTTCTCCATATCTCCACCGCTCGAGTTGTTGTTGTTGTTGTTGTTGTTGTTGTTGTTGTTGTTGTTGTTGTTGAACGTTGCGTAACGTTGCATTTGCAATTGTTCAGCTATTCAAGACTACTTTATTAATCCGTATTGATTAATCTATAGACAAGTGCATGTGACATGTGGGTGTGTTTTATGGTCTGCCTTGTACCAGCGCGCACTCAGGGTGACTATAAGGTGCTAGCTCACACAGTCAGTACGACGCGTACGCAGACAAACGTACCACTTACCCATTCACATCATTCTAACTCAGAGCGATCCTTTTTATTAGCTCTGTGTTAAACTTTAGACAGGTCTGTGCTGTATGTTGTTTTGTTAAATCAACTAAATGATTCTTAGATAGGTGACGTTAGCAACTAGTAACTGGCTATTAGTAGCTGGCTACTTGTAGAAGAAAAGTTAGCTACTAGTAGCCAGTTAGTTGTGAGAGAAAAGTTAGCTAGTAGCAAGTTAATAGTATCTATGATTATTTATTGTAATCAAGTGTTGTGAAGTTATCTCCCTTCAAGGACCCATGATTGGTGAATTTATATTTTCATTTATTTATTTATTTATTTATTTTTTATTTATTTATTTATTTATTCATTTTATTTATTTATTTATTTATTTATTTATTTATTTATTATTTATAGGAACTTTACAAGAGCGTGGAATACTGGAGGCTACAACAATAACAGACAAATCTTGTGACTCTTCCACTAATTCAATTTATGATTTACCAGGAATTCACAGATTGCAAAAACGTTTAAAATTTTTAAGAAACATTCCATTTTTACAATCCTATGAAAAAAGAACACTTGAAATTAATGGGGAAGAACAAGTCATCGTGCATACAGACATGTGAACGATGTCGTATGCTTTTTTATTGTTCTGCGTGTGACTTATGAGACGCTTTTAGTACTTAATCAGATAAGTGATATCATATAATTAATTTGCTGAAATCACAAAATATTTTGAGATATTTTAAAATCAGTGATATAAATCAATTTATAATATCATCACTTATTCAACAATATTACTTTTCTTGACTTACTTATGTCCCCGGATTCTCTGTGAAGCAAAGGGTTGCATCAACACTTCTCCAACTGACGCGGTTCTGAGATATGTTCTTCAGCTCCAGTCATGTATTTTCAGCTGCTCTTGCCTCTAAAGTACAGACATGTTGAAAGTTTAACACTAAACTAACGAATACGCGTTAAATTAAAACGATAGCTCATCTTGGCCCATCGTTAGATATAACCCAGACATGTTATCTTTATTTCGTTTCGTCATCAGCTATCCAAAATTTGGCCCTCGGCAGCATTACTTCGACTTATTTAGTGAGCTTAGTGTTAAACTTTCGACAGGTCTGTATTGTAGCTCATTGTTAAACTTTCCACAGGTCTGTATTGTAGCTCATTGTTAAACTTTCCACAGGTCTGTATTGTAGCTCATTGTTAAACTTTCGACAGGTCTGTATTGTAGCTCATTGTTAAACTTTCGACAGGTCTGTATTGTAGCTCATTGTTAAACTTTCCACAGGTCTGTATTGTAGCTCATTGTTAAACTTTCCACAGGTCTGTATTGTAGCTCATTGTTAAACTTTCGACAGGTCTGTATTGTAGCTCATTGTTAAACTTTCGACAGGTCTGTATTGTAGCTCATTGTTAAACTTTCCACAGGTCTGTATTGTAGCTCATTGTTAAACTTTCCACAGGTCTGCACTGTATGTCGATACCCTCTGTATAAGTCTGTTTTGGCCATCCTCGCTTCCTCTTCCTTTGTACAGTACATACCTGTCGAAAGTTAACACTATAGGTCGAGCACGATAACTTGGCACATCCGGGGTTTTTCAGTTTGTAAATAAACATTGCAGCTCGTTCGATAAATGTTATGTTTTGGCCCATAGTGTATAACGGGGACAAGTGTTGAGAGTTCTATCCTGCTATAATACATTTTTTTAACAAAAAAGTTTGATTAAGCCCATTAATAATAGTAATTTTAATAACAATAATGTCATTAATAATAATATCGTCAATATATTGTCGTGTGCTATTTTGACTCTATGTTTATTTAATAAAAAGTCAAAATAGAAAATAATAATAATAATTTCTTATTATTTGCTGTATCAAATAATAAATTCTTCACCATGAAATGTATGCTGAATATATTTAAAACAAGTTACTGAATGGCTTTGCGAAAAATTTTAATTCAAAACTATTTATTTATTAATCTTATGTACTTAGTCTTATTCTGTTTTTGTTTTTATTTTGTGTCTGGAATTTATAATTGTGCAGCTCCATGCAAGTTGGTAACAGTAAAAATTTCGTCAGCTGTATCAGTCGTATCTTCTTCTGAAATGGTTGATTCTTCGTCGGCCGTCACTGTAGATGTTTTTTCTTCCTCATCCTCTTCTTCTTCTGTTGCTGTGTCTGTGTCTTCGTCGCTGGAATCGGTATCGTCCAAGTTTATTACAAATTTCTCTATTTCTTCATCGACTGCGATGTCATTTTTCCAGTAATCGGTTTCTATTTTCTTTACGTGTTCAACACACCTTTTCCATTTTTCTGTCGATATGTCTTTCAATTGTTTTTCTGCAAGTTGTTGCACGTCCGAAAGTTTAAATTTTAAATTTTGTGAAGCAACATATGATTTTAGATCAGCCCAAATTAATTCTATAGGATTTAAGTCTGCATGATAAGGTGGTAATCTTAAAATTTTATGTCCATGTTCTCTTAATATATAATCAATTCTGTAGGAAGGTGGAATAATTTGTTGTTTGCATATTGTAAGTAACTGTGCGCGAACCATATCTTCTGTAAATTTAATGTTGTGTTTTGTGAGCCATTCCTGAATGTCTTTTTTCTTCCACGATGTTGTTGGTTTTTTTGTCTTCTTGGACTTTATGATAAGATGCATTATCGACTACCAAGACGGAATTTGGTTCAAGGTTTGGAATTAATTTTTCGCGAAGCCATTTAGTGAAATTCTCAGCATTCATTTCATGGTGATAATCACCTGTTGATGACTTGGCTTTATATATAAGGCTTGCATTAGGAACAAAACCCTTTTCTGAACCAGCATCAACAACAATCAGACGGTCACCTGCTCCGATTGGAACACTTAAATCGTTCCCATCCAGCTGCCAACACTTGGCTACAGTGTGTGAAGAGTTTATATACGTTTCATCCATATCATAGGCAACTATTATGTACATTGTCGTACTTCACCTGTGTAACGATCTACAGCTCAGTGTCTTACGATCGGTACATAGAAATATAGAACAGGTGTACAGTTTTTGTTTCGTTAAAAAGAAACCAAAAACGATACAAAAAATGACCACATCTATTTGAGTTCCTCAATAAATTCCGGTTATTTCAGTATTTTTTGTAAAATTTTAGGACGTCGGGAAATTACTTCCATTTTAAGTTAAAAATATAGCAGCTATTTCGGCACTATCTCTTAATATTCTTGTTTAATTTTTGAAAAATGTGGCGAAAGACCTTTAGTTATAGGCTGTTTTTTCACGCTAATTTGATTTTTTTCAAAAATGACCACATCTAAAGTGTTAGAGCACACTTTGATAAAGGTAAAAACATAAAAATCAAAAGTTGGTTTTGACGGCAAATTACTTCCAATTTTATTTAAAAATAGGGGAATTTGTGAATATCTAATGAAGAAATATCCAATATGGCCGACACCGCACCAAATATAAAAGTTTTATTTTCCCCACTAATAGTCGAGGAGCCACTTCTCAATAGCGTGCAAAAAACAAGTTGAACCATACACAGTCTGCTATAAAATTTTTGATCCTATAATCATTTAGTAGACATATTGCCATGTTTGAAAACCCATGTTGGACTTGTCATCTCTCTTGCACAACTTCACAGTCGCCTGTTTTGTTTAGAACATAGTACAAAACAAACAGAAATTACCATATACACTATAACTTTTACTTGACACGCGTTATGAATGTTAAAACTGTCGTAAATAACTTATTTGTAGTTCTTTTGCATATTTAAATCAAAATATCATTATATTTTGCAGGTTTACAGTCGTTTTTAGCGAAAATAAAGAAAAAAATGTGAATTTTCCCCTGTAGTTTTAAAATTTAGAGCAATGGTTCTTGTGTAGTGTTCAAAGAAACAAGTTTTATATCGAAATATCTTTTATTTAAAAGTTTTCATGGGTATTTTTGTACTTCTTGAAAGCAAAATTTTGCCCAATGTTCTATTATAGACAGAAATAAGTAGTTAAACGTTTCCCCTACCCCCATTTCTCAAATATTCTTTGAAATCATTAGAAAAACTATTCTTTTCTAAATAACTTTGTTGTACTATTAACATGGTCATATATTGCAATATGTTTATTCATATTCATTTATAGAAAATAAAACACAATAAACTTAAATTTATGTGTGTAGTATAAAATCTGGACTGGTCTCTGGTCTCTGATTGCACTATACACTATACCATGACGGAATCCATCTAAAAAAGATTAATGGTCCTTTACACTTTTACAGGTTCACTAAGTCACTAATAAGAACATGTGCAAATTGATTAATAACTTCAAATGAAGCAAAGTGTAAAATGTAGTCCTTATTCATGAGAAAACCGCTTTAGCAGCTGTTTGGAAATTCTTCAATCTTCGGCATGATCAAAGTTACTGTTAGTCTTCACTTGAACTGCTATCAGTATCGACTGAAACCCTGCCACATTTTCCCACTTTCCCAAGGCAAATACAGATGATACTACATGGAAAAGACGCTTTTGCACAATTTCGCATACATTTTGATTTCTGGCATTTGCACCCTGTAGGTGTTTTTATCATTGGCTTTGGTGGTAAGCACATTAATATTGGCACAAGTTTATGGTTTACTAGTTTTCGTCCAAACTGTGTTGGAGACGGGAGATCAAGATCAGATAATGTTGCACGTACATATATTCCAATCTGATATAAAGCTCGCAAAAAATGTTGGTGGAATGTGTCTTCTGTTGGTGGTAAAGCTCTTAAATCTGTTTTACTGGATGCAAATAAATGCTGCCTTAGCACATTTAAACTATCAACATTTGAACATCATATAAGGAAGCAAAGTACTTTCGTGCCTCAACTTTTAACTCTTCTGATATTGTGAAATCATCCATTCCAAAGTTTGAAAGGTTGGGAAGATCCTTTACTATAGTCAGAGCCACCTTTGCTGCCAATTTCTTTCCCTTTCTAAACGGATAACTAACAGTTCACAACCACTGAAGACATATGCAACGATTAAAGTCGATGTGGCTCTCTTGAACTGCATTCATATTTTTCCCAGAGTTTCTCTACTAATTTATGTACGGCTATGTATTTGTCAAATTTCTGGACCCATAGTTCTCTGAGCGGGTGAGATGATATATGCATAATATAACTATGTCTGTGTCTGTTGCATGGATGACTGCTCTAATGTGATCAAGCTGTTTAATACAGTATGCTAGGTGCGCCACAATTCTTGTGTCTGCTTCCTGTGATCTAAACAAGACAACTGTGGTATTTCACACTTTTCTGATTTATACACTGCAAAATTATCATTTTTGTCCTTTGATAAACACCGACAATAAAGGTAACATCATCCACATTATCAACCGTTTGGAGTCCACTGCTAATGAAATCCAAAAGATTTGCCTTGTTTCTGACATCATGTAGAATGGCATTCCAGTCAACTATTTCCAAACTTTCAGATATGAAATACTCTTTCTGTGTTTTTGACTGACCTCTTCTGAATCTTTCATCTCCCTTAAGTAAGACAGAGTCTTCGAAATCATACCGATCTCCAACAATGTTTACACATTTGCAGTTACTTGGCTTTAACCTCATTAGCTGACTAATAACTGCTTGCATTGCTTCACTCATGATGGAATGACAACAAAGCATGAGATAGTAATCTTTTCAGATATTATTTTATTAACATTCCACGCTTACAAACTCCACTTTCTACAATAATATCCTCAAAACCGCTGCCTTTCATGTAGAACCCAATGCTTCCCATAAAGTTTTCTGCAATATGAAATCCACCCAGTCTGATTACTATGTCTGAATATCTTTCTGGAAACTTGTTTGTTATGCCTTTCAGTATATCATATATTGCTTGATCTGCAGTAATGATTGTGTTGTGTTACCCAATTTTATTCGAAAGTGACACAAAATAGTTCAGTGAAGCCATTACAATATCTGGATCGGTAGGCGATTGGGAATAAAGAGGTCCATATCCAATAATAGTTGCCTTAGCTTCCGTTTGTAATGAAGCTTGCAGAATGCTTCCCAGTTTTTGACGAACAGTGAGGTGGATTCATCCTCATTCTTTTTATCAGAGTCAGGCATTCGCAAAAGGGACCAAATGAAAAAAATGTTGTCTATTAAACTTCTACTACTGTTTCTGTATCAAATGATATATTGGTAAGTGTTTAGCTTGTCGCCTGTCCTTTAGATAACATGGCTTTGGTTACTTTTAATGTTTCTGAAATGGGTACAGATCTGTTTCTATTTTTTTGTTTCGGAATTTGACAATGTGTTATTAAAGTTTTACTATCTGGATTGTTATAATCATACTGGTATATATTGTGACTTGTAGCATGTAGTGTTGTTCCATCTTTAGTATTTTCAGAAAAATCTAAATTGTCCAAAGCACACTGTGTAAACAAGCGGGTTTAAGGACGGTTGGGATAAAAAGTCCAGTTTCAGATATTTGTTGATCCACTTCTAAAGCTTTAGTTGAAATATATCTTTGAGCATTATCGTAGCTGATACAATGTCCAAACTTATTAAACACTCTTACCAACTCCTTGCTTCCAGTTCACTTTAAAATGTGTATAGCAAGTCCAACACTTTTAGGCATAGGTAGGTTTGTGACACTTGCCATTATATCAGATGCTACATTTAGAACAGTTTGATTCTGTTTTTCAGTCAAAACAACTTTTCCTGTGCTATCTAATTCACATTCTGTATTTGTCATCATCCATGCAATGTGATTGTATAAATCAGTTGGGATACTTTCTAATGTTTTTTCATAGGAAATTTCTATCACATTTGTATCAGTTTTTGAAATTTGATACGTCTGTTCACCAGTGTATTCAGTTTTGCTACGCTGTTGTTTGTCCAACCGATAGAAGGCAGTTTGCTTCATTTCACATCGTAAGTGTTTTGCAGTGGCATACAAATCACAATTAGCTGACAATGAAGAACTTTGCGCTTTTCTTCAGCATGCTTTCACTTGAATCATCTGTTGACTCTTCCTTTAGCTTGGTTTCGTCCAGTTCTTTTGTTAACTTTGCTGACAGAGTGCATAATTCGCTTACTGTTATTTCTGAGCCACACACTATACTTGGTTTACCTCTCTGGGGTATTATCTGAACTTTGTCTTGAAAATGTTTAACTAAACGCTTACGAAAACTCTGGTTCTATATGATGCTAATTTGCCACTGATTTCGATTTAAACAGTTCTCTGTATCTATTGAGCAATACTGTAATGTAATAAGCAGAACGTTCTTTTAGAAGGGAATCGGATACTTCATTTATTAATTCATGAAATGCTTCTTCATAAGCATCGACCTTCATTCTTGGAGACTTTTCCTTCTATTCATAAAGTGATCTATGCATGATTTGTGATACCTAAAATCTGCTGCGATCATATCAATTGACAATTGCCGCGACCCTGACGTTTCGCTGACCATGCCTATGTAATGTTCCGACAAAGGCGTGGCATGCTTGATTTACACGCAAAAAGAATAAAAACTCAGTCTGAATTTCGCCGTTTTATGACGTCTCTGACACTAGTGCGTCATTAGTTGCCGTGACGCTGCTTTG
The DNA here is from genome assembly GCA_021292105.1 of Anadara kagoshimensis. Classification (NCBI taxonomy): domain Eukaryota; kingdom Metazoa; phylum Mollusca; class Bivalvia; order Arcoida; family Arcidae; genus Anadara; species Anadara kagoshimensis. The sequence goes on along the minus strand of CM037868.1, from coordinate 8,144,117 downwards.
GTACCGTAATGGCGGACTTTGTGTCGGAACATTGTGAGCGTGGCCAACCATCCATCAAATGGCAGATAAAGGAGCAATATGGGGGTAGGGGAAATATTTTGTTGAATAACTATGACTATGAAGTGTTTTGAAACTCAATTTTACTTTTGGAAGGAGAGGCAATAAATTTGGAACAAATCTGTATCAGGTAAAACTACCTTTGGTGTTTACTTTTAATCATAGGCTATTAGAACTAAACGGCTAATATCGAAAATATATTAAGAAAATGGTAGTTTTTGCTATTTTAACCAAATATCTCAATAATATCTGCTAGAAAACAATGTTATGTGAAATAATTTAATGATGCATTATGAGTTAGATCCATTTACATCAATATTTGAATACAAGAAAATATTTTATAAGCTTTTAGATTTATTTTTGAAATAAGCACATTTTAATATAGCCTTGCACCTACATTTGGCTGCTACAATGTTGTGCAAGAGAATTGAAATGTCCAACATTGGTTTTCACACATCCAAGACATGGTACTATCATGGTATGACATCAAAAATTTTATAGCAAGCTGTGCATCATTTGTCAAAATTTGATACTCTGGCTCCCTGACTATAATATTCCGGTACAAGTTACACCGACTTCCCCGTAAGTAAAAAACGGTAAAATAATAATAATAATAATAATAATAATAGTAATAATAATAATAACCAAACAAAAGGTGATATACTTCTCGACCTTTGAATATACTATTAAAATTTTAAAAAATTAAAAATTAAAGACAGATTTGTCAGTCAGCTTCATAATTGTTCTGGATTTTTTTCAAATAAATATAACGAGAAAAGTGAGGAGAATGAAAGTGAAATAATCTCTTAAGACAATAAAAATAATTATAAATTATTAATTTAGTCAAACAATAAAAAAGTATATATTTTAATCATTTTAAAATTTCAAAATTAATTTCATTAGGCCAGTAAGTCGGTCCATCAGTAGTATATCCATCCAAATTAATCTTATTAATTTGTTGGATTTATCTTATCAATTTGGTCAAATATATCCTTTCAAAATTACAGAAATAACATTTACCGGGTATCATAGAGACTTCATATCTAATTATTTATATACACACGTGTCAATCATTTTTTGCAAATTGGACGGTAAGTTCTTTTGATTACAGGTGATAAAGGTCTACTTATAAACAGGATGTTAATTGATAATCTTTTAATTACTGGTATGTGAGATCCCACTTTTAGCAATATTAATTTATTGTGAATTTATAGTAATCAGAAACTACCTATTGAAGTTTGCCGTGGGAAGATTATACCAGAAAACCAAGACATCATGGATTATGTGAACTTTGTAAAAGTGATTTTATACATATTATTTGTTTTTTCTTGCAATATGAGAAATTTTCTGATGCAAAAATGTATTCTATTGATATAAATAATACATTCTTTTTTTCTAATAATGGGCCAAAATATTATTCAAAATTTTATTTTTTATTTATTTATTTATTTATTTATTTATTTATTTATTTATTTATTTATATTGAATTTACCAATTAAATATTTGTTTAATGAATTTGATAAGATAGTTGAACATTAGCATTGGGATGGATGGGTGCAGTGTATCATGAGTAATCACACTTATTAAAATGTGTATTAGCATTTTTACTTATATTTGTATTGCGCACACATATAGTATTTTTATGCAATTTGATTCATGATTGGATCAAGTTACTGTTTTTGTGTAAATTAAAAGGATAAACGTTTAATATATATCCCATTGTTTTTTGCCTAACAAACAGTATATCTTCTACTTCTAAATAACCATCTACTTTTTCTTTCTCTCAACTTGTATATTTTCCTCTTCGTGTAAACATTTAAATTAATATACTGTTTTGCTTGGAATATCTCTTAGAATCATTTTTACCGTCACCAGTCCATTTTAATCTCATAATGACCATGTCACGTTGTCAGTTACCCAGTGGTCAGTTATCGATAGCTCTTGGTAACGAGGTTTGTGAAATTTACCTGGAAGAGTTATTCCGCCTAATCATTATACAATATTTTTGCAGTCGAAATAATGTTGTGTCCAGTTTCTCTAAGTTTTTTAATTTCGCGAAGGTAATTTATTCTTTTCCATAAGGATTTTTCTATTTGTGCTGCATTTTTTCCAGTTAAACCCCATTTCTTTAAGCAATTTTCTGAGAATTGTTTTACCCCCCTTAAAGTCAATTTTGTTAATTTATTTCCGAATGAATAGCATTTATAGTTGGAAGAACGCGTTTATTTAAATACATATTAATTATTGTTCTTCTAATTACGCAGATATCAAAATCATCAATAAAAAAATTTATCTGATCTCTGTTTTCTATCAGCCTGTTTGGTTTCTATTCCGAACGATTTTAATCTTGATAATGTTCTCCTCGGCACACCCGTCATTGCACTTGCTCTCTCCAAGGGACAGCTGATGGGATTTATGAGACATTTTTGTTTTGCCTCATCAAAGCAATGTTTTACAACATTGATGGCAATTTGTTTTGCCTGTGAATTTAATACAATCTTTTTATTTTCAGACATCTTCTCGGTTATGAAAATCACACGTGTTGCCTCGTTTTCGCCTTATACCTATTATACTATGTTCTCACATTTTTACGAGGGCGTGACCATTCAACTCGTTCGCATGTTCTAATTAATGGTCCAATTAACTTAATAATTAACATCTCGTCCCTTTTAACTCTCAGATCCACCCAACGCCATGATATGTTGGAATTCATATCCTATTGTATTATATTATTAATTAGAACAAACACCTGCTGTAATCTCTTGCATCACAAATTGGAAACTGGTACATTTGATTCACTTTAATTTTGAATCTATTAATAAAAATTATAAATGAATGCATTAATATGAGTTGTGTTGTTGGACATAAAATATTTCACTTGTAAGGAGGAATTGTATTTTTATATTTCGCACAGCGTCATGTGGAGCATTTTGAATTTTAACAGAGAAAAATATTAAATTTAAAATTATGCACATGACAACAATATTAACTGTCTATTCCCAGATATGAATAAATAAAATCTATTTATCATTGTTGCCGAACTACTAAGTGGGGCTATTAAAAACCATCCTAATATTAAAGGCATTCCTGTTAATGATTCTGAATATTTAATATCGCAATATGCGGATGACACTAGTCTGTTATTAGATGATGATGTGGGATCTTTGAATTCGGTCATTGTATTACTTGACGCTTTTGCTGACTGTTCTGGCCTAAGAGCAAACTTTGATAAAACGGAAGCTATATGGATTGGGGCAAAAAGGGGTTGTGGTGAGCGGCTTAAAACTTTTAAAGAGTTAAAGTGGAACAAAAATGGAAGTTTCAAACTTTTAGGAATCAAATTTAATCTGCAAAAAACGCCTTTTTATATAGACAATTATGAAGAAAAGTGTTCAGCTTTTAAAAACGTTCTTAAAAACGGGTCTTTTCGTAATTTAACTCTAATGGGTAAAATAACTGTAGTAAAGTCTCTAGCATTACCAATTCTAATTCAAGTATTTTCTACACTTCCAGATCCTCCTGATAAAATAACAAATGAAATTCAGAATTCGATTTTTAATTTTTTATGGAATGGAAGTTGCGATAAAATTAAAAGAAAAATTATGTATTCTAACCGAGAAGGAGGAGGGCTTTCTGTACCTCACATACGGTCTTTTTATAGAGCTTTGAAAACATCATGGGTTAAAAAATTAGCTGACCCATTAAACAAATCCACCTGGAAATTGCTGTTATCATATACATGTAAGCTAGAAACATTAGGTGGCTACAAAATAACGTTTCTGAGTGAACAAGGCTTAATAAAATGTACATCCAAGTTAAATACTTTCTGGGTAGACGTGTTTCGGAACTGGTCAAAATTAAATGAGAATGCTACCACAACCCCTGCTGACATTCTTTCCCAAACCATTTGGGGTAACCCTTATATTAAAATAGCAAACAAGATGATTTTTAATAGTGATATGGCAAGGAAAGATATTTTCTTTATAAATGATCTTGTTAAATGATGGTTCTTTTTTGAATTGCAAGGAGTGCAATACATTGTATAATTCAAATGTAAATGAACTATATTATAATAGTTTAATACACTCAATTCCAAAAGAATGGAAACGTATGATAAATCCCTCAAAAAAATTAGATGAGATATCTAGCGATAATTTAAAACTTCTGAAAAGTAAAGAAAAAATAACTAAAAGTTTTTACATCAAATATTTGAAAACTGTTAAGGAATATCCAGAACGAGTTCAAACTATGTTTATTGATAAGCTTCATTGCCAACTGCAAGAAGAAGACTGGAAAAAATTTACATCTCCCCTTTCAAAATCACTGATGATACGAAGTTGCAATCCTTGCAATTCAAAATAAACCATAATATTGTTTTTACAAACGATAAACTATTTAAATGTAAATTGTCTGATACAGAACTGTGTACATTTTGTTTTGAAACAAAGGAGTCTGTAATGCACCTGTTTTTTCAATGTATGCACGTTAGATCAGTTTGGTTTAAATTATTAGATGATATCAAACAAAAATGTGGAGTTGAAATTGAAAAGAAAAAAGAATTGTTTTTATTTGGAGTCATTGATCATGCTCAAAAAGATAGTATCAACCTGTGTTTTTTAGTTTTTAAATATTATATTTATTTGTGCAGATTTAGAAAAGTACTTCCCAACTACACAGGTGCATTGCGACTCTTGCAATATTACTATAAAATAGAAATATACTCTTTGTTTTTGTACACCCCTAAAAAGACTAATTATATTATAAAGAAATGGAATCTGTTGAAAAATATTATAGACGATGTAAATTAATTATTGATATGTTTATGCGTCATGTAATTATTGTTGTCTATGCACATTGTAATATATGGAAGGTTGAATAAAAATATGAATACCAAAAAATAAATAAAATAAATAAATTAAAAAAACAATAAATAAATGAATAAACACAGTATAAAATTTATTGATGTTGGCATCCTTTTCCAAATTAATATAGGTTTACAGTTTGATTTTTTCGTATGACGCGGCGGTGAGGTACGGATTAATAATAGTGATTAGTCCCAAATAGTGCTAATATTTTGATTTCTGTATGAAACGAGACGTTAAAATTTTGCCCTGTGCTAATTTTAAATGTTATGTAGTTCTGGTAGAAATAATTTCCACAAGAATTTTAAAATTAAGGTTGTTCATACATTTACAAGATAGAAATTATTAATTATTAGCCTGATAGCACATTTAAATAATTAGTATAGATTTATTTATTTCTTTTACTTTTTAATTGAAAAGTTTTTATAATAAAAATTAAAAACAAAATTAGATAAAATTAAAAAATATACTGTAAACCGCTTTATATTGGCGCATACTTATTTTAGCGATTGATGACTAGTAAAGATATTAGCGCAGTTTAATTTTAGCGTAATCAATTCCAGTCTGAACTGTTTAATACCTCTTTATATTACCGTATTTTCTCGCCTAAAACCCACAACTTTTAGCCAAAAAAAAAAATAAATTTGAGAAGGGATGCCAGGTTACAAGAAAATAATAAAATATGTTTTAATTTGTTTGACTTTCACTGAGAGAAAATCTCCGTAACTGACCCAGGAAGTCACTAGACAGACAGATGTCTGCAGGAAGCTTTCATCAAATTTGGCCCTCTCATCGATTAGACATTTTACTGAATAAATATTTAAATCAATAATAACATATTTTGTTTTTATTCATTTAAATACCAACTGTTTTTTAAATACAAATGTTTCGACACATTGTCGATGTATCCCCGATAACAGCCGCATAGATCATCATAGAGGTCAATAATTAGGATTTATAATATGTTGCCGACATCACAGAAAAAATAAACAATTTTCGCATAACGGGTCTAATTTGTTGATATAATTGTTAATATTTTCATGTTTGAAGCCAACTACTGGTAAATTAAAATTCATTACCTGAAAAGGAGACGTATCACATACAATGGCCAGTAATTAACTGATTAACAGCTATGCCAGTGTTCCATCATTTGTCGGTGGTCAGTCTACCGGGTCTGGGTAATTAATCCCTAATTACTTATCAGATGCGGGTATATCGATGGAAGCCATATCACTGTCATTCAGAACTATTATTATTTTAACACTGACTATATAACCATTTAACGTGCGTCCATACACATTCATAGTCACAGCAGCGATGTACAGTACTGAACTTTTTTTGTTGTAATTTTAGCGGCAGTTTTATTTTAGCGCTGACACTCTTATCGCCAATTGCGCTAAAATAAAACTGCCGCTAAAAAACACGGTTTACAGTATGTATGGACCCGGTATTGTTCGAACTCACTTGTGACAAAATTATATAGCTGTCCACTAACTGTAAGATATGTTACATACCACTGAGCCAAGGACGACAGTAACCTATCCTATCAAATTAAAGGTGTTAAGGACAAATACCTTGTTATATCTTCAGACAATTCGTTCCACAGTTATGTGGAACTTCACAAAAATTATGCAGAAATGAAATAATTTCATGTGAATATTTAAAAAGTTTCAAATAAAGAACATAAATGAAAATGTCCAAGATAAGTGGAATATGATAAATATTTATATTTCAACAAAAATATGTATGAAGGTGCAGCATGGACATTGGCGAGTTGTTCAATGTGCGTGTTTCATGAGTCCGAGTTACAATGTTTATTTACAAAATGAATAAGCCCGGATGTGCCAAGTTATCGTGCGCGACCTATAACTTAACCAATAGACAGAAAGTCACGAGGTTCTTAGTACGATAGCTTAAACCCCAATGCCCGGTTAAAGACCCCTCCTTGCACAATGTCCTGAGCGCACTGCAAAGGTAAAAACTTTCTTCCACTTTGCGTATAGCTGATGACATGTCGATATAACTTGAATATTTTTGACTACAACGTAAAACCCTGTTCTGCCAATCAATCTTCTGGAGGTACCCGGCTGTGTACTGTAGATGGAGTAAACATAGCGGCGCTATAGGTAAACAACATTGACCTGTCCGTTTGACCTTTCATGGGGAATATTCATATAGGAGGGTTAATACATACATGTATACGCATTGCCATGATAAGTGTTCACATATGCATCGTATAGGCGAAATATACACATGTGATCCATGATATTACTTAAATTTACTCGTCCATATTGAATATTTAAATCAAAGGTCAAACGGACAGATCAAAGTGGTTTGCCTATGTGATACAAGTAATTTATCTATGATCTGCCAATGCTCTGGGGGTATCCAACCGTGTGGTGTAGACTTAGCGGTGCAACTGATAGATTTGAAAGAAGTTGAAGGTAGAGATAAGTCTAAAACGGTAGAAAAGTGGGAATTTATGGTGTTATGCTGATTTTCAAGTCATTCTGGTTATGTTGTTATACACACACACACACACACACACACACACAGAGTAGTGGGCGGGGAGTGGATAGGATTTGCCATATCTGTCTGTCCGTGTAAAATCGTGTCTCAAGAGACAGCTCTAATTTTGTCAAGCATCAAAAATACGGATTCCAAACAATTCATACTGAATATACTATCAACAAAACGAGTGTTTTTATGAACAACATCGTATTATGTTGTGTTTGATAACTTATGATTTTTCAGCAAACAATAGGTATACCAATGGGCACAATCTGTGCACCATTAATATTCGTAGCTAATTGGTTTTAATTCGTGTTCATGAAGCAGAATTTATGCAGAACCGTGTTTAACATGAAGAGAAGACTGTCGCAAAACATTCAACTCCTCATACAGATGTATAGATGACGTTCTATCTCTTGATAATCTTAATCTTATTTTGAGATTAAGGGAATGCCATCTATCTAATGGATCTTGAAATAAAAGATACCACTGATTATTCAAGTTCTGCTTCATATTTAAACTTATACTTTAATTATGATGCCCCTGAAAGGAAAGGCTACATTTGAAATTATATTTTTTTTTCTGTTGCCAAATTTCCTTTTCTGTGCAGCAATGCTTATGGTGTATTTGTCTCAAAATTAATACGCTATGGCAGAACTTGTTTCCGTTATGGGAATTTTAAACAACGAAGCAAGCTGCTTACCAATAAATTGTTGACCCAGAAATATTGCTAACCCACAGGCTTATCGGGGTCCTAAATTTTTTATTGCCATCATCACAGTATTGTTGATAAGTATGTCTGTGACCCAGATTATCCTGGATATATTTCACGAGCCGTAGTTCTATGTTCCTTTCACACTGAATTCCAAAGTTTACACACGTGACAGGTGTAGCTACCTAAACAACATTGCTTATCCTTTCGGAGCACCCGTCCGCGACTCTTTGGTAGGAAGTTCACGTGTTTAACCCAATTTTTCAGCTTTAAAGTTTAAACTTTAATAAGATTGTGATTTGGACATGACTTGGTTTGTTTGCGTTTGGATAGGTTCTTTGGTTTTTACCTAACCATAGTCCCTATATCTGCCGGCCAGCCCTCCATAAGAAAACACACCACCAATAATAGCATACGCATACAACATAAAACATGGTATATTTCAGAGGCTACCTCTAACTCTGGGTAGACAAATTAGGAAGTCACAGAAACTCCACTCTCCAAAGCAATAGCGTCCAATGCAAGAAGACACTTTCCCTAAAAGATCAGTGACGTGTACGGTCCTAAACACCGACAATTACCATTCCTAACACTGCAAATGACTATAAACACTGCCAACTTTGACTGGAAACACTACCAATGTTGACTTCAAAAACTGTTGTGACGATTCGAAACACTTCCGAAATGCAAAAGGCTACTCTTAACATTGCAAGTGAGGATTCTAAACAATGCCAATAAAAGCTCAACACACTGGCAATAAAAGTTCTAAGCACTCTCAACAATAGCTATAAGCACTGCCAATCACAGATCTAAGTACTGTGAATGACGGCTCTAAACACTACCAATGACTGTTCTAATCTATGTCAATGGTGGGTCTAAATACTGAATATGACGACTCTAAACAATGTCAACGACGGCCTAAAACGCTGATAATAACTGCTCTACTGTGCATATTTTAAACATGGGATATTGTAAATTACATTTTAATAAAGAATTGCTAGGACAAATTAACAGTGCATATTCATTCATTATTCAGAGACCTAACTAAAAATTATATTTTTGTCAATATTGCATGTTTTGGTTAACGTCTGTATATAGAAAAAATCACATTTGTGACAGAAGATATGTATTCCAGCTATCCATTGGGGCCCCAAATTACAAATAAATGTACCTTTTACCTGCGTGATTGAATCAAGACAATTCACACCTGGACGACCTACGTATAAGCAATGAGGTACCCAATAGGAGTATATATATTTATACATTAGAAATTGTAAAAGAATATAAATATTTGGGCATATTTTTTTCTAGAAGTGGTTCTTTTTTAACTGCAAAGAAATATCTAGCTGACAGAGCTACTAAAGCTATGTATTCAGTTTTAAAAAAGGCAAGGCTTTTAAATCTCTCAGTGGAGTGTCAATTAGATTTGTTTGACAAGATTGTTATGCCAATTTTACTTTATGGATGTGAAGTATGGGGGTCTAGTAATTTAGATGTTATAGAGAGGGTTCATTTAAAATTCTGTAAGTTAGTATTACATGTTAAAAAGTCAACACCTAATTTTATTGTTTATAGGGAATTAGGAAGATATCCACTTAGTGTATTTGTTAAAACAAGAATTGTTAGCTATTGGTCAAGAATACTTTATAGTAAGGAATCAAAGTATACAACAATATTATACAAATTTTTATTGAATAAATTTCTGAATGGTTTTAATTCAAAATGGATGTCAAACGTACAAGCAATTTTTATGAGTGTGGTTTAAATAATATATGGTTGTCTCAAACATATTGCAATAGAACATGGTTAGTAAAATGTGTTAAACAGATATTATGCGACCAGTTTTTACAAAAATGGAATAGCGATTGTAATAACTCTTCTAGAGGTATATCATATAAATTATTTTTAAATTCTGCTTTTATTGTACCATATTACTTAAGATCTAATTTATCTTTATGTAACAAAACTATTTTAACAAAGTATAGATGTTCAAATCACAAATTACCAATAGAAATGGGCCGCTGGCAAAATGTTCCTAGAAATGAGAGACTCTGTAATCTGTGTGGTAAAGAACTAGGAGATGAATATCATTATATCATGAAATGTAATTCTTTGTCTTTAGAACGAAATCTTTATATTCCTTTTCATTTTAGAAATAAACCGAATACTCTTAAGTATTATAATCTTTTTTCTTCTAACAAATTGTCTATGTTAAATAACTTGTGTAAATTTATCAAGGTTATTAATAAGAGGATCAGTCCTCCGGGTTAGTTATTATTAATAATTTCCTGCATGTGCACTATATTGTATATGTTTTATGTTTATTATTATGTATATGTTCTCTGTATTGATAAAATTCAGTATGAGAAATAAAGAAACTTGAAACTTACTTAACCATTTTGATTTTATTGAAAAAGTGGCAAAACTTATGGTATGCACACACTCACATAGACTAAGTTAAAAGAAAACATATTTTTTCCACTTAGGTCTCTCTTTTCTGTGTTGAAATATGATTAAAATGTTAACAAAAAATAAAATTAAAAATTTAATCGCAATATATGCATGCTTAAGATAGCCTTTATGCACAGTATTTACTGTTCTACATACTGTAAATAATGACTAATTTTGTCAATGACTAGTACTGCTGTAAACACTCTGGTCGTCATCAGCAATGTTTAAACCCTTATTGGTAATGTTTAGAGCCTAAATAACAGCTCTAAATTAGGTCAATTGCGGTTTCAAACAATGCAAATGACGCAGCTAAGCTCTGCCAATGACCTCTCTAAATAATGTCAATGACGCCTTTTAACAATGCCATTGGCCTCTCTAAACAATGACAATGGTCGCTCTTAACACTACCGATGGCGGTTCTAAACACTGTCATTGACGTCTTTTCACAATGTCAATGATTGCTATAAATACTGAAGATGACGCCTCTACGGTATGTCAATGATGGCCCTAAATACCTCCAATAACTCTAATTACTGTTTTAAACAATGTAAATGAAAACTGAATAAACACTGCCAATGACGACTATACTTTTGTCAAGGACTGCTGTAAACACTGATGGTCGTCTGGTCGTCATTGGCATTGTTTAAAACAGTTATTGGTAATATTTAGAATCTAAATGACAGCTCTAAATTTTGTCAATTGCGGTTTGAAACAATCATGAATCGAAACACTGCAAAACGCCTTTAAAAATGCAAATGACGCCGCTCTTAACACTGCTAATGACCGCTTTAAATTTTTGTCAATGATCGCTCTAAACACTGTCAATCACGGTTCTAAACACTGCAGAGGACACCTCTAAACAATGTCAATGACGCTCTTTACATTAACAATGACGACTCTTAACACCGTCAATAACAGCTCTAATGAGGACATTGCGAATGACTGGTCTAAACACAATGACGCAACACTCAATTGCGGCTCTAAACACTGCCAATGACTGTTCCAAACGCCACCCGTTGAATAACTGCTCTAAACACTACAAATGACTGCTCTAAACACTACTAGTGACTGCTCTATACGTTATCAATGACTGCTCTAAATTAAACACCCCCAATGACAGCCGCCCCGTCTAAACACTTCCAATGACAGTTTTTAAACACTCCCAATGACGGTTCTTACCACTATCATTGACTGTTCAGTGAAGGTTTAGGCACTTCAAATGATGGTACCTAACAATGTCATTGAAAGCTCTAAACATTACCAACGATGACTTAAACTGTGTTAATGGCCGTGCTCTAAACGCTGCCAACAACGGGTGAATGGCGATTCAAACCCGTGTGGAATTTTTCACACAAAATTAACATAAATGTCGCTAATTGAAGAGACTCTATAAATTTTATGCAACATTAGCAGTGTACATGTTACAATGGGGTAACATCAAAAGTCGAAGTGAAGGTTTTTTTTTGACCGAGAAGGGTTAAATTTTGATAGGTCATATTTGTATAGGGTAGGTTTACATCAAATTTTGACATTTCCGGGTTATATTTTGATAGGTCATATTTGTATAGGGTAGGTTTACATCAAATTTAGGCATTTCCGGGTCGATCCCGCGGATTTCAACTTTCACTTTCAAGTACCCACCTGTTTATGTTCATTGGCGTTCTTGTCAACATTTGGAGTCAAACATGAATTGGGTAAGACAGAGTTTGATGCAGTTAAGAAAGTTGGCCATTTTCTGATCGTGCCTGGAAAGAAGGACTGTCAGTGTTGGTTGGTGGAACTTTGGACATATGGCACTAACTAGTCCGACTAATCGGCCCACTAAACAGCTAAACCCCCATTTTAATTTTTACTTGTTGGGGTTTTGTGCACATATATATATGGTATACCTTAACCATGTGACTGACATCACTGACTGTGTATGTGTATATACATTAAGACAAAGTGGCGATCAAATCCTGGAACTTGTTAGTCCGACTAATCAGACCACTAAACCCCCATTTTAATTTTTGACTTGTTGGAGGTTTGTGGTCTGACAGCTTCCATTATTAAATTCTTGAAATTTCTGGCGAAAACTGCAGAAACGAAAACACGCGTCCATAACTTTCAGTATTTCCTTACCTCGCTCTTGCTGACAACATGGAACACTTCCTAAAACATCATTCTACCGATCCATGCTTAACTTTTAATTAATTACATGACGTTTAAATACTTTACAAAAGTTAACAGACCACAAACCTTCAACAAGTCAAAAATTAAAATGGGGGTTAAGTGATCTGATTAGTTGGACTAGGAACTTGTTTACTTTGACAATGACTCGCAACTCGGATCTGCCAACTGACCAACCCTCATTTGGACATGAATTCCCGTTGACCCGCCAAAAATGGGACTGATTCACAAATGTCTATAGAGTTTGAAAATTTGCAATGTTACACTCAAATCCATCTGTGATCCCAGTTAATTAAGTGATTTACATTAGTGGACTATGGGTGTAGTGAATCAATTTTGTGCCTGGGAGCAGGTGAAAAATCACTATGTGCATTATATACTTTCTAATTTTCAATTCTTTTGGGAGAGATGCGCCTAGACGGATTGATATTCAAGTTGTAATTTTTACTCTTGAAATATAGCACTTGTCTCAAGACAGCTTAACTTGTCTGTCTGCAATACTGACCGGTATTGGATAAGCTGACAAACCCTAATGTACTGACACTAAAAGGGGATTTTAACGGAATGTTTGCGAAATTATGAAAAAGTAAGACAATTTCCGTAATTTTAGGAAAATCCAGAGTAATTCCGGCAAAATCCGGATAAACCAGATAAATCTGAAACAATCAGGCAAAATCTAGAATAATCCAGCAAAATCAGAAATATTTAGAATATTTTTTCCGGTAAATTTTCCGCAATCTGAAAATTCTGGTAAGTGTCTGATTATTCTTGTAAAAGACTGGAAGATCTTTAAGATTATGGAAAGTGTCTAACTAATCTCGGAATTTCGCAATTATTCCTGTAAAACCCCCTTCTAGTGTGTCCATGGACCCTTGAAATTTAAACTGAAAAAGTCTGATGGATCTGCTGTTTTTTAACAGGATAATCTTACTTTTTGTATATGTTAACATAATTACACGTATATAGATCTTTCAGTGTTGATATTGGACTTTCAAAACTTTATGTGAGACCTGCCAAAAATAAAGACAAAAGGTCCGGAACCTTCCATTATAAAACAAAATTTTGAACCCCTGCACTTCACTCCACGTTTACTATCATTTATTTCTCAATGAAGATTTTCTTTATTTTAAGTCCGACAACTTTTAACAATACTTTAGGGTACAGTATTACAACTTAAAGGTTTAAACAGAAAATTGATTATCAACAGAGAAAGTGATCTTCAGTTTGGCACCTTAAATCCATCAATATATTATAGTCGTCCAATTGGGGAAGTTTAGTCATTTTTCCCCAGGGGATACTACCTTTATTTGGTAATAATTTTAGGCAAACAAAATGACTGGATGATTTATTATGAAGTTAAACCCATTCCCCATCACTATTACTTACACTGTCCAGCTGGTAGAGCACTCATTTTACTACATTATAGAAGGTTGAGTTTGATACTTAGCCATGGGTACTTATCATTAGTGATGGGAATCGGTTACATTTTCATAATCGATTAATCGGTTATAATCGGAAGACAATTTCCATCGATTTTCCGATTATATCCGATTATAATCGGTTAATAAATTGAAGCAGAAATTGCAAAGTAAATTAGATTAAATACTAATTTTTAGTCTTGATAATATCTGCAAGATATTTGTATCTCAGTTAAGACTTAAAATATCCTCCATTTTTCTGATCATTTACTCTTCCTTACATTTGTGTTAGTTTTCTTTTCCAAGTACACTTATTTCGGCTACAAGTTCATACTTATTTTATATTCCTCTCAGTCAGTGTGGAATCATCATTAGTTTTTAGAATTGATTATCGCTAACCGGACGCTCAAATGATTAGATATCGATTATATCGATTTATCGGTCCAACACTACTTATCATGGGTACTCATCATTTACTTGTCATGGGTATTCATCATGGAAATAGACTTTTTGGTTGTGGTGTATCTCCTTAAGTTATAGCTGTTTATCTTGACAATACTAGGGTAAATTAAAAAGCTATTTAAGTAGCAAAAATAATGAAAATATAATATTTTTTAAAGTACTTGTTTAACATATTTGCTAAAGTAGGTTGTATTTTGAAAGAATTTCTCAAAAAGGAGTAGCCGGAGCAGTGGATGGTGATTTTGGCTACCGAGAATGAAAACATAGCAAAAAGGTTACCAGTACTTTTTGAAAGAATTTCTTAAAAATTAGTATTAGCCAATGACAATTCTGTCTACCAAGAATGGAAACATAGAAAATATAAGGTTATTTTTTAAAATAAAATTCTCAGAAATCAGTAGCTGTTGACAATTTTGGCTATCAGGAATGGAGACAGAAAAAATATTTAGTTACTTGTTGAAAGGAATTTCTCAGAAATTAGTAGCCAATGACAATTTTGGCTACTAGCAATTAAAACATATTGATCAGTAATATATATTTGTGTTTTTTAGTGCTGATAATGATATCAAGAAAATATTAAGTAATGGCAGTAAAGATAGAGACTTCAAGTATGGATCACTTAAAGGGAGAACTGTTGTCAGTGGTAAGATTATAATTCAATTCTCCTTTATTTCAAAACTACTATGTTAACTGTTGGTAGAGTGCTCTTTTTTATGTTGGAGGTTGTGGGTTCAAACCCTGGCCAAGACTTGAAAATAGGTAGTGACTGTTCTTTTGCCAAGCACTTAAGCATTTAAAGATAAGAGCTACCAGGTTCTTGAAAAGAGACCTTTAAAATGATGTTATATGTGTAGCACCTTAAGCCTCCCTGCAAATTGAACTGAGCACACTGCAAAGATAAAAAAAATTCTGCCAATTCACCTTTAGCTCGTTATGTCTCGATAAAAGATTCTTGACTGGGATGTAAAACTTCATTTCAACTGATCAATCCCATATTTATAGATTTTGATTGGCCAGACTGTTCCTTTTAATTTTACATGGACTGATTGACTACCATTGCCATGTTGTTATGTACAACACACAGGACATTTAAATTCCTATGTTATAGCAATGTTAACTGTTTTTAACATGCTATAACTGTATTGTTGTTTAAATTGTCGTTCTGTTGTTAAAAAAATTCCATAAATTGATTGATTAGAAATCGAAAGAATTTCCTTTTTGTTATGGCAAAATGAAAGAATTAAACATTTTACACATGTAATTGGCATAACAATTAATGTAGCATGCAAAGGGTTCAATTCAAAAATGGATTTGATTTCAAATTTGGTAATTATGCCGAAATAATAATTTTCATAAAAATGGATTTCATTTCAAATTTGGTAATTATGCCGAAATAATAATTTTCATCAATCATGGATTGTCTGTGGGCTTAGTCCATACAAATATTGGCTGAGTAAAGGGAAGCAACTCTTCCTGCCCTTGTCAACTAAAAAGGTAGTTGATAAATTTTTTTCAGTTGAAAATTTTTGTGTGTTTCTAACATTCATTTAACAATTTATGCTGTTCAATGTTGCAGGTATTGGTTAATGTTTTTACTTGTTATTTTAATTTTTTATCATTTTTATCATCACAGTACAATTTATTAATTATAATAAATACAATATAGTACAAGTTCATTAGTTCATTAACTTTCTTCTTAAATACTTGTGTGAACTCTTTCTTCGAAGTACATTTTACTAAATATTTCCAAAAAAGTCCATTGAACCAATATTCCACAGTTGAGATTACCTCCATTGAAATAAATGATTTTATGAATGAAATTATGTTGCAACCATTGTTTGCGACACATAGGATGACATCATAAGATGAGTCAGGCAGTTTGTCATCAAAACAGAACATCCAGGAATTACTATTTGTTATATACAGCTGGTTGTCTGAAATCATTTCTTATGAAAGAAAATGGTTAGAATAATTGACTAATCATTAATTAAAAATAATAAGTTTGCCATATTACAACAGATTAATTGATTTCATTTTTCAATCAATGTCCAGGTTATCATTTCTTTCTGAAAGTGTATCTTGTTTGCATGGTTTACATCTGCAAAAAATGAAGAATTTTTAAAAGAAATAAATTTGGGTAATTTAAAATGAAACTCTTGCCATAATTAGATTATTAGTAGATTACTCCCATGGTAACCGTTTAATGGAAGTTTCGGGTACAGTAAAACTTATAAGTGCCCCCCCCCCCCCCCCCCCCCCCCCCCAAGACAAATGTAGGGAAACTGATTTCCTATGTCATGAAGAGTTATCACTGCTGCACGTTATTGCTGTAAAAGTATTACAAAAAAGGTATAAGGTTTACCAACTGGTATTATTATTTTATCTATAGCAAGTGGCATCTCGATATAAGTGAAATAATCTTAAAAGACTTGATGTGTGTAGCTACCTAAACAGGTATTGTGTTCCTTTCCAGATCACCTAGTCTCATTTCCATGTTGGAAGTTCACATGTTTAACTTGATGTGTCGAAGTTTTTATTTAGATTTTGAATTGTGAATAGAACATGGACTGCTATGTTTGTTTTAAATAGTTAGAATCTAGAACAAAATTTTCTGATCTATGAACTCAAACTTCACTGTATTAAATTAAACTTGTATTTTATTTCACAGTGTAACAAAATTACCTTGTATGGACATGAGTGTCTGTTTTTGTCGGTGGATCTGAACACAGTGGAGACCTTTTGTTGTGGATCAAGTTTCGGCGAGCAGTTCCTAATAGCTGAATCCTCCATATTGGGAATGTTTGTAAAATTTTGTAAAAGTAAGTTTGACTTATTATATCCCAAACAAAGGTTAAAATACTTTTGACCTTTTTTCTGAGTCCTTGACATGGAACTGAGCCCTGAACTTAGTCTTGAACTCTTGACTAAATGTTAAGGCCTTGACTGGGTCTTGAGCCTTTGATATGGTCTGGGGCCCCAGACTTGGTTTTAAGTCCTTAACTTGGTCCTGACCCCTTGAGTATGTGTTAAGCCTTTGACTTGATGTGAGCCATTGACTTGATGTTAGCATTTGATTTGGTCCTAAGCATTTGAATTGGTGTTGAACCTTTGACTTGGTCCAGAACCTTTGACTCTGTATTGAGTCCTTAACTAAGTGTTCAACTTTAGCTTGGTGTTGATACTTTGACTTTCAGTGACCCTTGGCATGATATGATCCCTGTCTGAGTTATGGGCCCTTGATTGGATTTTATCCCTTGGTAAGGATTTGAGCATTTGACTTGGTTTTTAGCCTTTGACTTAGTTCTGAGTCCTTGACTTAGACCTGAGCCTTTTACTTAGTCCTGAGTCCTTGACTTAATCCTGTGTCCTTGACTTAATTCTGAGTCCTGGACTTAGACACAAGCCCTTGACTTAGTTTTGAGTCATTGACTTAGTTCTGAGTCCTTGACTTAGTCCTTCCTCCTTGAGTTAGTCCTGAGCCCTTGACTTAGTCCTGCCTCCTTGACTTAAATCTGAGCCTTTTACTTAGTCCAGAGTTCTTGACTTAGTTCTGAGTCCTTGACTTAGTCATGAAACCTTGACTGAGTCATGAGTCCTTGACTTAGTCCTGCCTCGTTGAGATAGTTCTGAGTCCTTGACTTAGTTCTGAGTCTTTGACTTAGTTTTGAATCCTTGACTTAGTTCTGAGTCCTTGACTAAGTTCTGAGTCCTTGACTTAGTCCTGAGTCCTTGGCTAAGTTCTAAATCCTTGACTTAGTCTTGAGTCCTTGACTTAAGTATGAGTCCTTGACTAAGTTTTTAGTCCTTGGCTTAGTCCTGAGCCCTTGACTAAGTCCTGAGTCCTTGACTTAGTTCTGAGTCCTTGACTTAGTTCAGAGTCCTTCACTTAGTCTTAAGTCCTTGACTTAGTTATGAGTCCTTGACAAAGTCCTGACCCCTTTACTTAGTCCTTAGTCCTTGGCTAAGTTCTAAATCCTTGACTTAGTCTTGAGTCCTTGACTTAAGTATGAGTCCTTGACTAAGTTTTTAGTCCTTGGCTTAGTCCTGAGCCCTTGACTAAGTCCTGAGTCCTTGACTTAGTTCTGAGTCCTTGACTTATGTCAGAGTCCTTCACTTAGTCTTAAGTCCTTGACTTAGTTATGAGTCCTTGACAAAGTCCTGACCCCTTTACTTAGTCCTTAGTCCTTGGCTAAGTTCTAAATCCTTGACTTAGTCTTGAGTCCTTGACTTAAGTATGAGTCCTTGACTAAGTTTTTAGTCCTTGGCTTAGTCCTGAGCCCTTGACTAAGTCCTGAGCCCTTGACTAAGTCCTGAGTCCTTGACTTAGTTCTGAGTCCTTGACTTAGTTCAGAGTCCTTCACTTAGTCTTAAGTCCTTGACTTAGTTATGAGTCCTTGACAAAGTCCTGAGCCCTTTACTTAGTCCTTAGTCCTTGACTTAGTCTTGAGTCTTTGACTTAGTTATTAGTCCTTGACTTAGTCCTGAGCCCTTGACTTAGTCCTGAGTCCTTGACTTAGTCTTGAGTCCTTGACTTAGTTCTGAGTCCTTGACTTAGTTCTTCCTCCTTGAGTTAGTCCTGAGTCCTTGACTAAGTTCTGAGTCCTTGACTTAGTCCTGCCTCCTTGACTTAAACCTGAGCCTTTTACTTAGTCCCGAGTTCTTGACTTGGTTCTGAGTCCTTGACTTAGTCATGAAACCTTGACCGAGTCATGAGTCCTTGACTTAGACCTGCCTCGTTGAGTTAGTTGTGAGTCCTTGACTTAGTTCTGAATCCTTGACTTAGTTCTGAGTCCTTGACTAAGTTCTGAGTCCTTGACTTAGTCCTGCCTCCTTGAGTTAGTTCTGAGTCCTTGGCTTAGTCCTGAGCCCTTGACTTAGTTCTGAGTTCTTGACTTAGTTCTGAGTCCTTGACTTAGTCCTGAGTCCTTGACTTAGTTCTGAGTCTTTGACTTAGTCCTGCCTCCTTGAGTTAGTTATGAGTCCTTGATTTAGTCCTGAGTCTTTTACTTAGTCCTGCCCTTGACTAAGTCCTGCCCTTGACTTAGTCCTGAGTCCTTGACCTAGTCCTGCTTCTTTGATTTAGATCTGAGCCTTTTACTTAGCCCCAAGTTCTTGACTTAGATCAAAACCCTTGACTAAGTCATGAGATCTTGACTGAGTCTTGAGTCCTTGACGTAGTTCTGCCTCATTGAGTTAGTTCTGAGTCCTTGACTTAGTCCTGAGTCCTTGACTTAGTTTTGAGTCCTTGACTTAGTTCTGAGTCCTTGACGTAGTCCTGAGTCCTTAGCTTAGTCCTGAGTCCTTGATTTAGTTTTGAGTCCTTGGCTTAGTCATGAGTCTTTGACATAGTCATAGGTCCTTGGCTTAGTCTTGAGTCCTTGACTTAGTTCTGAGTCCATGACTTAGTCCTGCCTCCTTGAGTTAGTTCCGAGTCATTGGCTTAGTTCTGAGTCCTTGACATAGTCCTGGGTCCTTGACTTAGTCCTGAGTCCTTGGCTAAGTTCTAAATCCTTGACTTAGTCTTGAGTCCTTGACTTAGTTATGAGTCCTTGACTAAGTTTTTAGTCCTTGGCTTAGTCCTGAGCCCTTGACTAAGTCCTGAGTCCTTGACTTAGTTCTGAGTCCTTGACTTAGTTCAGAGTCCTTGACTTAGTCTTAAGTCCTTGACTTAGTTATGAGTCCTTGACATAGTCCTGAGCCTTTGACTTAGTCCTGAGTCCTTGACTTAGTCTTGAGTCCTTGACTTAGTTATGAGCCCTTGACTTAGTCCTGAGCCCTTGACTTAGTCCCGAGTCCTTGACTTAGTTATGAGTCCTTGACTTAGTCCTGAGTCTTTGACTAAGTCTTGAGTTCTTGACTTAGTCTTGAGTCCTTAAATAAGTCCTGAGCCTTTGACTTAGTCCTGAATCCTTGACTTATTACTGAGTCCTTTAACTTAGTCCTGAGTCCTTGAATTAGTCTTGAGTCTTTGACTGAATCCTGAGTCCTTGACTTAGTCTTGAGTCCTTGACTTAATCCTGAGCCAATGACTTAGTCCTGAGTCTATGACTTAGTTCTGAGTCCTTCACTTAGTTTTGAATCCTTGACTTAGTCCTGAGTCCTTGACTTAGTCTTGAGTCTTTGACTTAATCCTGAGTCCTTGACTTAGTCTTGAGTCCTTGACTTAATCCTGAGCCAATGACTTAGTCCTGAGTCTATGACTTAGTTCTGAATTCTTGACTTAGTCCAGAGTCCTTGACTTAGTTCTGAGTCTTTGACTTAGGGATGAGTCTTTGAGTAAGTCCTGGGTCCCTGGTTTAGTCCAGAGTTCTTGAATTAGTTCTGGCCTTTTTAGTTAGTACTAAGTCCTTTTACTTAATTCATAGTCCTTGACTTAGCCATGAGCCCTTGACTTTGTCATGAGCCACTGACTTAGTCCTAAATTCTTCACTGACTTAGTCCTAAATTCTTGATTTAGTCTTGATCCCTTGATTTAAGAAAAGAAAACAAGATATACACATATCCAGACCACTGACTATAAATCCCTGACTTAGTACAGACACTGGATATAATGACAAAATAAGAAAACCACATGTTGAGACTATTTATGACATGTATCATAAAACCCTTGACTTTTAACACACATGATAAAATCTTATAAATAAAGACATCCTCCATCTTTGTAAATGTTTGACCTTGACATTTATATTTTTTACAGCAAGAAGCAATTTAGAATCTTCTAAAATGTTACCGACAAAACATGAAGTTATAAAGTCGGATGATGTAGTTTGCATCAGTGATGATGATGCTGATGATGACAACAATGATGAAGGTGATAGGAAAATGGTAGCTGTTGTCATTGGAGATGGCGGGGACAGCAAAATGGTAGACGTTATTGGAGATGTTGGAGAAAAGAAAATGGCAGGAGATGCAGGGGATGGCAAAATGACTGACGTTGTCATCGATGATGTGCCCATTATTGACATCACAGAAGAGGACACAGCTTCTGATACAAAGGAAAATACTGTTGATAGTAAAATTCAAAGTGAAAATACTGTTTCAATTAGTGATATTACAAGAAGAGAAAAAGATGATGCTGGTGAGGTAAAAACTCAGACTTCATCTAAATTTGAAAGTGAAATTTATAAACAAAACCGCAGAAATGTGGAAATTTTACCAGCAACCAGTACAGTTAATGATGATGGTGATATTAATGAGAGTGATGTGATGATGCCCATGGGAAATAACAATAGTAATGTGATGATGCCCATAGAAAATAACAATAGTAATGTGATGATGCCCATAGAAAATAACAACAATAATGTGATGATGCCCATAGAAAATAACAATAGTAATGTGATGATGCCCATGGGGAATAACAATAGTAATGTGATGATGCCCAAAGAAAATAACAATAGTAATGTGATGATGCCCATAGAAAATAACAATAGTAATGTGATGATGTCCAAGGGGAATAACAAAAATGGTGTGATGATATCCATGGGTGAAGAAAATGGAGATAGTTGTGCTGATACATGTGATAATAGATTTGTTCTGAAATATGTGAGTAATGGCGGAGATATCGCTGATGATGAGAATGAGTCTTGTTGGAGTAATGAAAATTCTGTAGAAATGTACTTACAATTTGGTGATACCACTACTACAGAAACAATAGGAGAGACACAAACAACAGAAACTGTAGGAGGAAAACAAAATTTAGATACAACAGAGGCATCGGAAGCATTAGAAATTCTACATACTTTAGAAAGAAATCAAAACACTGAACAAAATGAAGTTATACAGGCAGAACAGGACAAAGTACTAGATTTTGGATATAACCCTTCTATATGTAATGTATGTGGAAAACAGTATATCAGAAAATCGGAACTGAAAGAGCACGCGAAAGTCCATGACATGGTTAAATCCTCTAAGAAAGGTTTGGAACATGCTCAAGGTCACACCAAAGGAAAATCTTTTAAGAGAAGCACAGAAGATGTTCAAGGTAACCATAGTAACTCGGTGAATAAATCTAAGAAAAGTAGTGAAAATACTCAAGTTTACTCCAAAGAAAAATCTGAGAAAAGTTCTGAAAATAAATATGAATGTTCATTTTGTTTTAGAATTTTTCGCTCTTATCAAAATTTGAAAAAACATTTAAGTGATCATGTTAAAAGAAAACCTCATTCAAAACAGGAAAGTGTGAGTACGCAAAGCGATTCAGAAATAAGCAATTCATCTGATAAATCTGCTGATGCTGTTTCTGTTAAACCTCACAGAAAAATGTTTGAATGTAATGTTTGTAGTACTGTTTGCAGATCAAGATATCTCCTGATGAAACATGTTAGGTTTGTTCATAGCCCTAATGACAATTTTAAATGTAAAGACTGTAGCACTGTTTATAGATCAAAACATCTACTTGAAAAACATGTTAGGTTTGTTCATAGCCCTGATGACAATTTTAAATGTAAAGTCTGTAGCACTGTTTATAGATCAAAATATCTACTTGCAAAGCATGTTAAGTCTGTTCATAGCCCTTATGACGATGTAAGTTCTGATGATAGAGAGTTGGTAGAGTCTTCAGAAGACAGCAACAGAAATTCTAAAAAACGAATCAAACAACCACATAAAGAAAAACGTCAATTGAGAAAAAATAGAGCTAATTTTAGTAAAACAATTGAAGGTTTATTTCAATGTAAGCAATGTAAGAAAAAATTCCATACACGTCACAACCTTACCCAACACAGTAGTCTTATCCATGGTAACAAGAAAAGAAATTTAATTGTCAGAGTAAACAGAATAGACAGAAGAGGATTGTCCCAAAGTAAGCCGATAAAATCCACATGTTTGGTGTGTGGTTTAGAATTTAGAAATGATGATCATCTTAAGTGGCATGCAAAGATCCACATTGGAAACAAACCTTTTCAATGTGGATTCTGCGGAAAAACAGAATCTACTAAAAAAAACATGATGATACACTGGAAAATACATGAAACTGGATATAAAAGGAAGTTAGTTAAATGCAGCTTGTGTAGTAAAATATTTTCTAGCAGTATGGCTTTATGTGACCACAGAAAGAGTATGCATGACCATGATGATATGGAAAAACGTTCTGATAATTTAAAGCAAAACAAAAGACCAACTTTAAATAAAAAACATAAGTGTAAGCTATGTAGTGATGTTTTCCCATCTTCATTATTGCTTCGAGTTCATTCAAGACAATGTAACAGTAGAAGCACAAAGAGTTATTTGTCGCTCGTATGTCAAATCTGCTACAAACGTTTTTCCCAGGAAAGGCATTTGAGGAATCATTTAAAATATCACAAATTGAAAGACACCAAGCGTTTCCAATGTGATGTTTGTGATGCGAAGTTTACCCTTAAACATCACTTGCAGAGGCATTCACAAACTCATAATAAGCCAATTAGAAATATTGACCATAGTGAGAACTCTGAGTCTCAGAAAGGTTTTACACCTTATCAATGTAAAAAATGTGGAATTTGTTTTTTACAACAAAAATTTTTGGAAAGTCACATGAATAAATGTATTTAGTCCAAGCAGTGTGTCCCTACAGAAAATGGAAAATACAGAAAAGGAAACAAGAAGGAAGAGACCTAGTCAGAATATAAAATGTAGTTCCTGTGGTAAATTGTTTACCCATGTAAACGCACTGATTCGCCATTTAGCTGTCCATTGGGACGAGAAATTATTTAAATGCTCATTGTGTTCTAAATCTTTTTACAATTTGCCCGTCCTGAAATGGCATCTGCGTAGCCATTTTGACAAGAAAACTTATCAGTGTGATGTCTGCCACATAAAAGTCTTCAATGCAAAAAGCTTAAAAATACACAAACAAATTCACAATATATAAAGACAAAAGTACTTCTACAAAGAAACTAGATACAAACAGTCCAACCAGCCTTATAGATCATGTCTACATAAGGACTATCTGCTTATAAAAGCCAGAAGAACTGTATCCAAATTGTTCTTTATTTATATTATTTGAACCTGTATATAAGGGCCACCTGCACTTTTACTGGTTCCCTTGTTGACCTTTATAGACAGGTTTGACTATACCGTCTTTTCAAGGTTGCCACATCTCATAGTTGTACTGGGTCCAGGGTCCTTGTAATTGAAGAAAATTAGCATAATTTCATGCAGAGAACTTAGAAATACACAAAACAAATTCACAATGTAAAAATAAAATGAAACTATTTTTACAAAGCACCAAGATATATATAACATACCCGGATTACCAGCCTACCTGTCATTGTTGTGATACCTCTTATAGTAATGTACCGGGTGGGCAGTCCTTGGAATAGGGAAAAATTAACATAATTTTGTCACATCCCTTTTGGCATTGGGTTCAGGATCCAGGTCCTTAGAATTGGGCAAAATTAACATATTTCTATGCAATTTGGGGAAAAAACTAATTGGGGGAAACTTATACATAGTTTAATCTAGAACTGTAGTTAGTGGAGTCATCTTGACCAATGCCTTAAAATTATAGGGAGCCATGCTTTCAAAAATGGGGTCAACACTATATAAATTTACTCATTTCATTTCAAAAGATCAGTTTTAAAACATCCACACCACTTTATTAAAGGTATGTCATACTCTGTCACTGGCTTTCTAAGTCAAGGGTTGTGGGTTCAAACCTCACCCAGGACTACAGAATTTTCTGAGATGATTTTCATCCTCTGCCTATACTAGGGCTGTAAAAAGCTCATTACTTGGTAGTCTTTCAGATGAGACTCAAAACGGAGGTCCTGTGTCTCTGTGCATGCTAAAGACACCTCTCTATTGTTCGAAAAAGATAAGGCCACCTGTGGCCGCTACAGAAACACACTTACAACTAGAAGCGATTGAAACAGACTGAACAAAATAGAAATTATGTCTCGTATTAGGAGACAAAATTAATAATTTATTTTAATTTGCGTTTACATTCAAATTGTATGTTTTTTCAAATCAAATTTCTATACCTTCATCTCTCCAAGACACAACTAGAATATGCTGTAAATAAATTCAGAGACATGAAAGACAAATAGAAAACTTATTATATTTTATGACCAGTAAAAGTATGAGTGTGATATTATTGCCTCTTGTTGAATTTTCACAAAACGGCGATTATTTTTCCAATTCCAAGAGTCCTGGTATCATTCCAAAATGGAAATAAAGACCCCTGCAAAAAATCTTAAACTGAAGTGTAAGGCCTGGTGCAGTTTAGATTTGTTTGTGGCATTGCCATGGCTACCATAACTAAATCAAGGTGACCTAGGGGTGCAAAAATCTTTCAAAATCTTCTTCAAATCCAACTAAAGGAAAAAACATATACATGTAATGGAATATTTGGCTTCTCTAGGGTCTTAAGCATATAGATGGTTTATTTTGTAAATTTTAGACAAAAAAATAGGTTACTTCCCTGGTGAAAGTTCACATGTCTAACCTAACTTGTCAGTTCCTAAGTGTTTACTTTGCTTCTGGATTGTGATTCGGACATGGATTAATATGTTTGTTTTTGATTTTGATTACACATTTTTTGGGCAGTTCAAAATCCTACAATAGTTTCAAAATTTACTTGTTATAACTCAACTGTTTGATCAGATTACAACATGGGGTTTTCAGTTTTGACATGTTCTTGTAATTACATTCAAAATGGGATCAAGGTCAAATATGAAGGTCATGACCTAATTTTTTACCTTTCTGATTTTATTATGAAAAGTGTAGGTATTGATACAACAGCCTTTTGTTATATAGATGAAGGTCATGAGTTCAAAGGTCAAGTTCAAAGATGCAAAAGAATACTGGAATTGTTAATTATCTGGAAAATAATATTTACCATTTTTGAAAAATTTGGCGTTTCCAGTTTTTATGTTTTATAAAAATAATCAGCTAGTCATTATTTATCAGGTGAGTGTATCAGGTCCAAGGGGCCTTTTATTTTTGTTTTATGATGATTAAGTAAGGAAATGATACATGTATTTTATTTTCATTTTTAAAATTTTAAATATGTTTATAATGATGTAATTTTATTTAAATGTAATTTTCTAACATGTTATGTTGGTTATACATTTTTTGTTGAGAAAGAATTAATTGATTTTTGTGTGATTTGAAAATCGACACATCAAATAAAAGCCATACTTATTTATAATTTTATCAAATTTAGGATTTTGGAAACTTATAAAGCCGCTTTATTTTTAACTTAATTTAACTTAGGAGGTGGGTAACTTTCTGGAGCACCCGATCTCAATTTTCTGGTGGATAACCCAATTTGCTGCTTCAAAGTTTTTACTTTGCTTCTAGATTAAGATTCAGACATAAATTAGTATTTTTGTTTTTGATGACTACAACAGATTTCTGGTGTAAGGGGAAGGTATTTTCTCATTGTTACTATATAATCTTTATGTCTAAATGATGCCCACACATGAACCTTAACTTTAAGTATTGCACCCACCAAAGTGCACCCACTGGAAATAAAACCCAATAAAAATTAATAATAATTATTAATAATTAGAAGATAATAATAATGTAAAATGCATGATTAAGGAAACCTCTTCAAGGGATGGAAGCGCGTGGCCTAGTGGTTAAGGCGTTGGACTCATGATTCGAAGGTCGTGGGTTTGATCCCTGGACCGGGCGATGTGTTGTGTCCTTGAGCAAGACACTTAATTTCACGTTGTTCCAGTTCACTCAGCTAAAAAATAAATGAGTACCAGCAAAATGCTGGGGGTTAACCCTGCGATGGACCGGCGTCCCATTCAGGGGAGAGTCTTGTACTCTCAGTCGCTTAACGCCACCGAAACCGGGATAAGCTCTGGCCTGATGGGCCTAATGGCTCGGGACAGACTTTAACTTTTAACTAACTTGAAGGGATGATTGTTGACTAAAGTGGAGAGATGTAATGTAACAATATAGATACTGGTATATAGTATGTACTATGTACAATTTAAAGATATCATTTCTGACTCTTCTATGGGGTACCTTTGAGGTGAAACAGTAGTTCACTCATTTTAAAAAATGGCATTCTGGCCAGGTTTGATTTGATCCGGCCAAGGGAGAAGAGATTTTTTCTTTGTAACCAGTATGTTGCTATCAATCACAAATCATGC
Source organism: Anadara kagoshimensis (assembly GCA_021292105.1). NCBI lineage: Eukaryota > Metazoa > Mollusca > Bivalvia > Arcoida > Arcidae > Anadara > Anadara kagoshimensis. The sequence continues at coordinate 8,116,390 of CM037868.1, read as the reverse complement.
CCAGCACTGTCTTTTTGGAAAATATTATAGATATTTCTTAATCTTGTTAAAATCTGTAAAACTGCATTTTGTATTTTGTACAGTCGAACCTGTCTTAAAGCCCACCCCTATGTATATTGGGGTCACCTGCTTTTTAAGGCCAGTAAACTTTAATCCAATTGCTATTTTTTTCATGTTATAAGGAATATCTGCTTTTAAAAGGCCAGTAAAATTCCATCTTGATTGCTCTTTTATTCATGTTATTTGAACCTGCTTACAAGGACCTTCTACCCATAACAGGCACTTTTACTGGTTCTTGTGGGTGGACTCTTACAAGGACCTTCTACCCATAACAGGCACTTTTACTGGTTCCTGTAGGTGGACTCTTACAAGGACCTTCTACCCATAACAGGCACTTTTACTGGTTCCTGTGGGTGGACTCTTACAAGGACCTTCTACCCATAACAGGCACTTTTACTGGTTCCTGTGGGTGGACTCTTACAAGGACCTTCTACCCATAACAGACACTTTTACTGGTTCTTGTGGGTGGACTCTTACAAGGACCTTCTACCCATAACAGGCACTTTTACTGGTTCTTGTGGGTGGACTCTTACAAGGACCTTCTACCCATAACAGGCACTTTTACTGGTTCCTGTAGGTGGACTCTTACAAGGACCTTCTACCCATAACAGGCACTTTTACTGGTTCCTGTAGGTGGACTCTTACAAGGACCTTCTACCATAACAGGCACTTTACTGTTCCTGTAGGTGGACTCTTACAAGGACCTTCTCCCATAAAGGCACTTTTACTGGTTCCTGTGGGTGGACTCTTACAAGGACCTTCTACCCATAACAGGCACTTTTACTGGTTCCTGTGGGTGGACTCTTACAAGGACCTTCTACCCATAACAGGCACTTTTACTGGTTCCTGTGGGTGGACTCTTACAAGGACTTCTACCCATAACAGGCACTTTTACTGGTTCCTGTAGGGTGGACTCTTACAAGGACCTTCTACCATAACAGGCACTTTTACTGGTTCCTGTAGGTGGACTCTTACAAGGACCTTCTACCATAACAGGCACTTTTACTGGTTCTTGTGGGTGGACTCTTACAAGGACCTTCTACCCATAACAGGCACTTTTACTGGTTCCTGTGGTGGACTCTTACAAGGACCTTCTACCCATAACAGGCACTTTTACTGGTTCCTGTGGTGGACTCTTACAAGGACCTTCTACCCATAACAGGCACTTTTACTGGTTCCTGTGGGTGGACTCTTACAAGGACCTTCTACCCATAACAGGCACTTTTACTGGTTCCTGTGGATGGACTCTTACAAGGACCTTCTACCCATAACAGGCACTTTTACTGGTTCCTGTGGGTGACTCTTACAAGGACCTTCTACCCATAACAGGCACTTTTACTGGTTCCTGTGGTGGACTCTTACAAGGACCTTCTACCCATAACAGGCACTTTTACTGGTTCTGTGGTGGACTCTTACAAGGACCTTCTACCATAACAGGCACTTTTACTGGTTCCTGTAGGTGGACTCTTACAAGGACCTTCTACCATAACAGGCACTTTTACTGGTTCTTGTGGGTGGACTCTTACAAGGACCTTCTACCATAACAGGCACTTTTACTGGTTCCTGTAGGTGGACTCTTACAAGGACCTTCTACCATAACAGGCACTTTTACTGGTTCTTGTGGGTGGACTCTTACAAGGACCTTCTACCCATAACAGGCACTTTTACTGGTTCCTGTGGATGGACTCTTACAAGGACTTCTACCCATAACAGGCACTTTTACTGGTTCCTGTGGGTGGACTCTTACAAGGACCTTCTACCCATAACAGACTTTTACTGGTTCCTGTGGGTGGACTCTTACAAGGACTCTATCTCCCATAACAGGCACTTTTACTGGTTCCTGACTCTATGGGTACTGTAGAATATAGATGTAATTAAGTTTCAATATTAATATTTTATGTAGACACAAATCTAAGATGCATCATAATTATAACAAAAAGTGATAGAGTGGAACAGAGTAATGGTGTTTTATTACCCATGAAGATTATTTCACTAATGTTAAGGTGGTCAGTTGTGGAATGAAGGAGGAAACCGGAGTGTCTGAAAAACTATTACTTTTTAACTGACAAACATTCTCTCACTATGCTCTACCCCAAATGAGATTAAAACCTTGTTGGGAATAGATTGTTTGATCAGCAAGTGTGAGCTATTGACAACTCGGGTGCTGACTTTATATGTGTTAGGTTGTAGGTTGGAACCCTGGCTGGGCCTGATCAAGACCTGTTAATAGGTACCTAGTGATTGTTCTTTGGCCAAGTACACAACATTTAAAAATGAAAGTCACAGAGTCCTGCAGAAGAGACCTTAAGAACTGCCTCGTGTTCTGGTAGGCATGACATTTAAAAAAATCCTTCCTGAACATTGCTCTAAGTGCACAGCAAAGGTCAATATTTCTGCCACTTCAACTATTTCTGGTGTTGTCTGATAGTTTTAAAACATTCTTGACTGGGACTTGTGCAATGTAACACCCCATTTAGTCAATCAATCAGCCTTTTATTTGTGAAGAGAATGTCGACAATTTTCTGTCAAAATGTCACAAATGGATAAGATATGGGTTTTGCTTGGTGTATCATATTATACTATAATCTTGTCTTTTCAATAGAAAATGTTATTTTATATGTATTATTATATGTTCTTAACTTCTATATTAGAATTTTTGAGAAAATTAAGTTTTCAAATCTGAAAAACAGAATATTGTATAAAGTTTTTATGCAGTATATATGTTAATGATTTTTATTATTTTAAAACAAAAATAGTTAAGATATATTGAATTATATTTTATTTTATGAGCTTATTTTATGGATATTTTATTTGAAAGAAAAAATACAAAAATATTCTCAATTACTATGATTATTATTAAAAACTAACAGATTTTTTTTTTTTTAGGTGTCAATGTTATATATATATATATATATATATATATATATATATATATATATATATTTTTTTTTTTTTTTTTCTTTTTTTTTTTTTTTTTTTTTTTTTTTTTTGATAGGAAAAATTTTAAAATCTTTTGATTATTATTAAAACACAAAAAATAAGATATATTGAAATGCATCTACCGGTATATTATTTTTGGTGTCAATGTTAAAATATTTTATTTGATAAAAAATATAGTAAATTATTAAAACTACAAATTTAAAATACTATAGAAATGAAATTAAATTTTCTTTTTGTTATGGAAGTATGAAAGAATTGGACACTTTGCACACTGAATAATTCGCATAGCGAATTATGTTGCGTGTGTTAAATGGCCTAATTTATCTAACATGCATGGGCCTTCTGACATTGAATGAACAACAGAACAAACGTCCACTGTTGTGATTATAATACCGATAGAGGAACCCAACCATCCCACAACCAGCAGACTATCACAACATACATCTTTAAATTCTCTGTTTGGTATACTAGTAGTGCATCAATTTTGACTTGTCCGCTTGACCTTTAATTTGAATATTACATTGGGCTGTAAATTGTGTGACTTAAGAAAGACAACATGAATTATTACCATAAACACCCGGTATCCAGTATAACTATCATCTATCCTTATATATATCAACTTTATATAACCCAGAAATAACACAATATATGTCTGTTTGAATATTCAAATTAAAGGTCAAACCACCAGGTCAAACTTGACACACTTTAGTACCCATGATAAGCGTGTTAAATTTTACGAAGTGGTTATTGCCCCGTACGTGTCAATAACAAATGTGTTACGAAGTGGTTATTGCTCCGTACGTACTACGTGTCAATAACAACTGTTATATATATTACCACATATTGTTATACCCGTATTTTATAGTATACATGTACATGGGCTTCATGATTGGCTACAAATACATCAATTTAATGATAATTAAAGTATATTAGATAGAAACTTGTCATATAGATTATTTTGATAAAAAACGTAAATACGATTTTAGATCCGCCATTTTGTTTTCGTCATACAGCCGGATCGTTTTTTTTGCAGTTCCTCACGATCAAAGATCGACCATCAATCATTTAGACAGCAACTTTTTTGGAAAAATATCAATAAAATTTTGTTTTAATTCAGAGTTGGGCTATTTAATCGTATTCAAACGATGTGTGAAGTTACATACTTACGGTTATACGGGTATGGAATACGTGGTAATACAAAATATTTTATGTTGGATATATTTCTTTTATTTCTAAGTCTAACTCTAAATAACTGTTGCTCAGGATTCATGTTTCATAACATTTATGTTTTAATATATATATGGAAATGGGTTAAGAACTTTAATGATGAGTTTGTCATTTATGTAGCTCAGTTGGTAGTGGAAACATGCAGCATAGTAGTTGGTAGACCGTCGGATTCAAGACCAGAGGGTTGTGAGTTCAAATTCCCGCAGGGGCATGTTTTGGCCTCGGTATTTAGAAATGAAAGCCGTCAAGGGGTCCATCTGAAGAGATGCTAAAAACCGATTCCCCTTGTCACGGCAGGCGTACGCTTGGTACGTTATATTTAAAGAGCCCTCCATGCACATTTGCCCTGAACACACTGCAAAGGTAAAAATTTATTGCCACTTCACCTATAACTGGTGACGTCTCGATATAAGTGAAATATTCTTGACCGGGACGCAAAACAACATTCAATCAATCAATCATGAATCTTTATTTATAACTTCCCAGTTGCTGTTTTTCTCTTTCGTTAGCTCTCGGGCTCTTGCCTATTCATATTGTGCACAGCCATTCAACAACCAAACATCGACTCCTTTTCTTAAGCTCGGCGTTTAATTTTCGACAGGTCTGTACGGCATCGCTTTCCTTTTTTTACCACTACGGTGGCTTTATTAGTGCTGGCTCCGTATGTGTGAAGTTGTAGGTTCGAACTTTGGACCGGGTCTAACCAAGACGCAACTGTTATTTCGCCAAGCACTCAGTATTTAGAAATGAAAGTAAAGGTGTCCTTCGGAAGAGACCTAAATTTTTAACCGATTTACTGGTCACGACAGGCTTACGCATTGCACATTATATTAAAAGAACCCTCCCTGCACATTGCCCTGCGCGCGCTGCAAAGATTATAAGAATCCATTATGAGTATCCATGTAGGATAGGGAAATCTCACCCGAGGGGTTGAACATTTCAGTTAGAGACGAGGCTTGCCGAATCTCTGACCAGAAATGTTCAACCCCGAGGGTGAGATTTCTCTATCCTACATGGATAAACTCATAATGGATTATTTTTCTTCCATTTAAGTGTCAATATTTGGCTTCAAGTACGATTAACATAGACATCGACGCCATGTTTGTAAAATCTAACTTTGTAATTTGACATTCTACTTTGAAAAAATATGACCATTGGAAAGATTGTACCAGATTTTGGTTTATACAAAATGTATAAACTACAAAACAAAGTCATTCATTCAAAAATCCAGTATTTAACATTTGAAACGCACTCAAAATTTCTAAATTTTGAAGATTTTGATGTCATTTTCCCGCAAGATGACGTCATGCTCCCCATATGATGACGTCATGTAATTGTATTTCGATTGTGACGTCACTGAAGGTCACGTGATCATGTGAGATATGCGTATCTCACATGGGGAAAAACCCTATCTTACATGAGCAGATATGGAAGAAAACAATTTCTGCCACTTCACCAGGGATGTCGAAAGTTTAACATTTAGCTAAGGAATAAGTGTCGAATAGCACCTAATTTCGACCCCTTTTTAGCTCGTCATATATACAGGGATGTCGAAAATTTAACATTTAGCTAAGGAATAAGTGTCGAATAGCACCTTATTTCGACCCCTTTTTAGCTCGTCATATATACAGGGATGTCGAAAGTTTAACATTTAGCTAACGAATCAGTGTCGAATAGCACCTAATTTCGACCCCCTTTTAGCTCGTCATGAGTTCTTTCTGTTGACCAGAACCTTTCTTTACTGAGATCTTGTGTCCCGCTGATGATGTCTCGATTTGAGTGAAATATCCTTGACCGGGACGCAAAACAACAATCAATCAATCAATCATGAATCTTTACCTATAACTTCCCAGCTGCTGTTTTTATCTTTCGGTAGCTCTCTGGCTTTCGTCTATCCATATTACAGCCACTCAACAACCAAACATTGACCCTTTTTTAAGCCCAGTGTTAAATTCGACAGGTCTTACTGCATCTTTTTTCATTCTTTAATTTACCGCTGGTAAAGTGCTTAATCTGTATGTCGGATTCTAACCTGGACGGGGTCTGGTCAAGACATAACTGTTCTTTCTCCAAGCACTCGGCATTTAGAAATGAAAGTCGCGGAAGAGCCATTATAACCCGTTGCACATTAAAGAACATCTCTCCACATTTACCCGTGCGCACTGCAAAGGGAAATTTTTTGCCGCTTCACTTATAGCTGGTGACGTCATGATATAAGTGAAATATTATTGACTGGGACGTGAAACCCGTTAAAATCAATCTTTCTCGTATTTATTTTTAGTATGGAGATTATATGTACTTATTATTAAAGTACATAAGCTTTTGGCTAAAATTTACCCAAAAAAGTCTGTAATTTTCGGAAAATGTTTTCTTTTTAAATGTCAAATTTAAATGCAGACTCAGTGTAGGAAGTAAAATATTAGTGGATAAATCTAGTTAATGGTAATCCAAATAGTAGGTGATAGTTTATAGACATCACTTATCCTCGATATTTAAAATCTTGTTTTGACAATCGAACGAAGTCCTGTTTTAGCATTGCCATTAACATCAAAAATGAAATTTCAAATTGAAGACAATTATATTCAAAGTTCTAAACGTGACTTCTCTGTTGACAAACCAAGTGGGTAGTGACAGTCCTTTCGCCAAGCACTCGGCATTACGAAAATGAAAGTCACGGTTCTTTCGGATGGGAACTTAAAATAAACGAGGTCCCGTGTCACGGTGGGTTTGGCACGCTAAAGAACCCTGCTGTATAATGCCATCAGCGCAATGCACAGGCAAACTTTCTGCACTTTGACCTACAGCCGGTGACGTCTCGATATAAGTGAAATATTCTTGACTGGGACGTTAAACACCATTACTCACTCTATTGATGCACCTAAAAGAATATATTACAACTACACTTGCTGATTTGGTAATGTGTTTGCTTCCTATGTGGCAGGTCAGGGTTCGAAGTTTGGCCGGATCTGACCAATACTTGAAAAAAGTAGTGACTATTCTTTCCAAAGCTCTCGCCATTTAGAAATGTAAGTGACAGGATCCTTCGAAATGTTGCGGCACATTAAAGAACTATCCATGTTCCCAGCACATTGTCCAGAGTTCACTGCAATTGAAGGGAGTAAGACTAACAGGGGCCTAGTAGCCAATAACTCCTAAAATAAAGTTCCCAGCATTTTACAGATTTTAGCTATTTATTACTTTACACTTGTTTCCTGAATTGAGATGGGCCCCCATATCAAAATACTAGTAGTTAAGCTTCATCTCTGCAAGGGTAAAAAATCTGCTATTTCAAATATAGCTTTTGACATCTCGATTTAAGTAAACTATTGACTGGGACTAAAATTCCCGTTCAATAAATCAATCACGAAAATATGTTTTATGGAAACAAATGCATGCCGTTTAAGCACTGTTTACAGAACATTGTCAATTAAAAGGCAAAGTTAATCGAGGCCCTAGGAAGTTTTATGTTCGTTATCACAACATTGTTGATAAGCATAACGTTTAGAACTGTGTTAAAAAGTACACGGGATGTATTTGTCGTCTCATACTTACAGGCTACATTCTCAATTTTTATTTCATCACATGTGGCTAATTTCAATTATATTTTCAGATTCCAATGTGGTGGTTTAGACGAGCAAAAGATTTGGCAAATATAATGTTCTCACAAAAATAAAGAACTCGCAAAATAAAAGCTTCACAAAAAAGGGTTCACCAAAATAAATGTCTCGCGAAAATAAAGCCTCACAAATAGGGGTCTCACGAAAAAAAGGTATCGCATAAATACAGGTCTCACGAATATAAAGATATTAAGTATAAACTAGAAAAACTGTGAGCCCCCCCCCCTCCTAAAAAATCCTTCGGATCAAATTTTTAAATAAGAGGTGCACATCTACATTATATCACAAAGATTGTGTGAAAGTTTCATGAAAATCCATTGAAGGGTTTAGGAGGAGTTGCGGATAAGAGATAGGTACCCTAAGGTGTAACGGAAGGTAGGACGGGCGGACACCCCTATCACTATATACCCCCCACTTTTTAAGCGGGGGGTGTAAAAATAATAAAGTCCTGAGCAATGATACTGAGCTATTTTATTTTGATAAACATGAGGTGATTTGTTCTTCATACTGTAACAGATACTGCTCATCAGTATAATGTCTCTGTGTTCATGTTTAACTCTGCTTTATACCCTGAAGATGATGAATAAAAATGTAGACAGAACACCAATCTCAAAAACACCATACAAACACCACATTTCTCCATCTGAAACAGAAAATAAATATCATACAAAAGTCACATTTCTCTATCCGAAACAAAAAATAAACAAAAACATAAATATCATATAACAGTCATATTTCACCATCTAAAATAGAAAAAAAAGTGAATTCAACGATGAGGAGTCAACCCTGCCCTGTTGGTTCAGTTTTGTGATTTGCACTTATGTTCAAAGGGCAATAACTCCCGGAAAAATAAGCATACCAACTTGGGTTAATGATATGCACATTGACTATCAATGTTGATGTTTTGCACCAAGTTTAGTGAATAGTGCTTCATATTTTTAGAGAATTTGCGCAGATAAAAATATCGAACAGACGGACAGACTAAAACTCTTAATTTAATACCCACCGCTTTCTTCGAAAGGTGGGGATAAAACTAAACGAATAAATAAATGAAGCCAAAAATTAATGAATTAGTGAATTAAGCTTGAAAAATAGAATACTATGAAACAGTTTAATTTCGCTGTTTTCAATTTTCGTGGTTCAACGAAATAATACAATTATATGGGTGCTAAATTTCTTATTTGTGGTTTATGTTTAAGGTAAGTTAGTAATAAATAGTCAAACCTGTATATAAAGGAGGCGTTTAAGAACCAGTATGATTGTCATTTATGGACAGGTGGCCTTTATATACAGGTTCAAATAATATGAATAAAGAACAATTGGAATATAATTCTACTGGCCTTTATAGACAGGTGGCTCTTATATAGAGGTGACCTTTAAGGCAGGTTGGACTGTATACTATTTTATGGACGTTCAATCAGTCTTAATTGATAATACATTGTATTTATGGTCTTCAAATTTTTTATCGTGTCTACATTTTTAATATTAACTATTTTGGACTCTGCAGACAGTGACCGCAATGAACTCGCTACTCAATATTATCAGACGCAATTTCTACTAAAATCTAAAATAAAATAGATATAATGGATTTTAGATTAATAACGGTTAGTTTTTGTTATATATTTTGTATACTAGTATATATTTTGCCCATAAAAATTGGGTTTTATTTTTATCAATCGATATCCTTTCAATTTAATGTGTATTATCAAATAGAAATAATATTTGCAGCAATTTATTAAGTAATAGCCAGAATAATAAAGAATATCAAAACAAAAACATAATACAAAATACAGTCAAACCTGTCTATAAAAGCCACATAAGGGAACCAGAAAAGAGGCCTTTATGGAAAGTTGGTCCTTATTTGCATGTACAGTCAAACCTGTCTATAAAAGCCACATAAGGTAACAAATAAAAGCTTCTTATTGTTGTTCCTAGAAAAATTAGGCATTTAGAAATGAGTCAAAATTTTAGTCATTTCACCTATAGCTGGTGACATCTCGATATAAATGGTGTAAAGTGTGTACTTAAGAATCACAGCTCTTCAAATATGTTCAAATCCCAACATAGGACAAATTCTAGTGTGAAAAAGTTTGTCAGTTCACTTGCTAAAGGTTGGTTGTTTCCTTCAACATTCCTGAAATGACCAACTCGATACAAGTGAAAGATTCTTCACTGGGGCATAAAACACCTTTATCTGATTATTTTGAAGGCGAATCCGAGGAAAGCGAATGCTTTAGATCTATTATGGTTTGAATGCATCAGCGTCGAGTTTCCATCAATATTATAAAAGGCTATTATAAAAGGCTTTTATGGAAATTTGGTCCTAATATAAACAGTATCAAAAATATAAATACAGAGCAATTGAGATTAAATTTTGCGGGCCTTTATAAGCAGATGGCCCTTATATAGAGATGACCTTTAAGGCAGGTTTGACTGTAAACACACGTTTGTTGTACATGAACCGTAAATCGAGGAATTTTCGCGTCAACCGTTTTCTTGAATATTCGCGCACCAAAATAAAATATTTGTGTAAGTTTCGTTATCGGGTTTTGTTACTATCGCGAATTTATGCCAAAATAATCAGCCATATGAAAAAATTTCGATTTCAATACTATTGTCATATACCATTTTTTGAATGTATTTTATGATTAAATTCAAAAAATGGTATATGACAATACCCCTATTCTTACATTTTTTGAATGTATTTTATGATTAAATTCAAAAAATGGTATATGACACATTTAAAACAAATCTAAACCAGTATCATTGATAAAAATTAGGACTAGTGTATTACTAGTAAACGATTTTAGTTTTACTTGCTGCGAATTACTAGCACTTTGTCCCAGTTATCATAATCATTCCTTAACTAAAATTTTCCATAATTTCAATTTGCTTATTGTCAAATCTTAACAATTTTGTTAATTTTTAAGATATTTTGGGAAATTGGTTATCGTTCAAAAGATTGCTTTAAGCTCATTACATTTGTATTTACATGTAGTTTGGTCAAAAATGTAAAATTTTAGTTCCCAAAAAGATTGCCAAAATTTGCTAAATTAAAGTTGTTAAGAAATGATTGTGAATCTTTGGATTTGTTTTACTTCAACAATATAAATATAAAATGTCATTTTCCGTATTTTTCTTTTCAAATACTAACGGGTTTGGGATATATCCACATATACATTGGATATATTGGCAAACAACATTGACCTGTCCGTTTGACCTTTAATTTGAATATTTATCATAGGCGAGTTTATTTATGTATAGGGAAGCACGTATTTATTTCGTCTACATAATGAGTAACACTAAACACAAACACTGTTCATGTATGAACTGTGAATCCTAACACTACCCAGGTAATGGGTGGATTCTCCTATATGAATATTCGTAATGAAAGGTCAAGCGGACAGGTCAAAGTTGTTTACCTACGGTATACTATTCAATATCATGTATATAATTTTTCTCCAAGGAAATACCATGTTAGTTTACAAAAATCTTAATTAGTATAATACATTTTCAGTAAAATAGTTACAATTAAATATTTATATGTTCCCTCAATAAAATTTATTTTTCTCCGTCCACTTTTCTATCCATCTAATCAGTTATGGTCACAAGGGATATGTGACGTATAAATTTCTTTCTTTTTTTATTTTTAAGTACTGGCCTCCCCTCCTCTGTCGTAAATTTCTTTTAACTTTAGCCAATCACAATTTGGAATCTCAAAGGATGATATTCTATCATTTCTTTTATTTAAGTTTTAGTTTAATAGACAATCAATATCGACCTTTTCGTTTGACCTTTCATTAGGAATATTAAAATAAGTTGATTCATCCAATACATGGGTAGATTTAGGATTCGCAGTTAATGCATAAACAATGCATGTCTCCAATGACGTTGACCACTGCGGTAGCTCAGTTGGTAGAGTGCTCGCTCCGTATGTGGGAGGTCGTGGGTTCGATCCTCGGCCGGGTCTGACCCTAGACTTGAAAGTGGGTAGCGACTGTTCTTTCGCCAAGCACTCGCCATTACGAAATGAAAGTCACGGATCTTTCTGATAGGAACTTAAAATAAACGAGGTCCCGTGTCACGGTGGGCTTGGCACGCTAAAGAACCCTGCTGTATAATGGCATCAGCGCAACGAAAAGGCAAAATTTCTGCTCCTTCGCCTATAGCTGGCGACGTCTCGATATAAGTGAAATATTCTTGACTGGGACGTTAAACACTATTACTCAACTCTCTCCGATGACGTAGGCGAAATAAACACCTGTGTAACCTTAACATAAAAATGTGCTGGTCAATAAAGTAAAGGTCAACCAAACAGGTCAATGTTGCTTGTCTATACCCCGCATTTCTGTATATGCAGTATAGACGTGTCCAAACTTTCAAGTTAACACTACGCAAAAGGGTCAGTGATGAATAAGTAGCTTATTTTTGCACCTTCGTCTATAGCTGACGACGTCTCGATACAAGTGAAACATTCTTGACTCGCACGTTAAACACCATTATTCAACTTAACTCAACTTATGATCTGAGGCCGCGGTTGCCTGATGGAAAAGACATCAGTCTTCAAATACAGGGTCTCTCACCACTGTGAATTCGAGTCCCGCTCGGAACACATGTGGGAAAGTGAATTTTCCTTGCCATTGCCATTTACTGGTTCACCTGGTATCAGTATAATGGACTAGGGGAGTGGTACACTTGTATGCGGTGTACTGTCTCTGTGAGCTAGCACGTTAAAGTCGCCCTGAATGCGCGTTAGTACTAGGCAGACCATAAAACACACTCACACTTTGTACTGTTCATGTATTATGTATTAACTTGGATCTTAACACTACCCTTATATTTGGTGGACCCTCCTATATGAATATTCCTAATGAAGGGTCAAACGGACAGGTCAATGTTGTTTACCTATACAACACATTACCATGATTAATGTTCACATCATATAGAACACGAAACATACACGCGTGATCCCTATTTATCTGTCCATAATAAATATTTAAATCAAAGGTCAAGCAGACAGGTCAAATTTTTTTCCCTATACATGTCCATCATGGGAAATACAACTAATGGCAGGCCTTCATTTTTGTTTCAAATCGTAAAGAAACTTACTTTTATTGTATTAGTTTTATTGTTAAGTCATAAAACATTTTTATTGAAGTTTTAGGAGAATTTTAGTCATCAATTTAACAGTACAGTTATTCTTTTGTCTAAAATTAAAACAAAATACTTTTAAAAAGTTTTGTAGTCGCCATGCCGTCATAACGAATAACAAAATAAAATAAATACTTAGACCCTTAAAAAATTGATGACCGCCATCACAATGTTGTTAAAAAGTATGATGTCTCTGTATCCAAATAAAGTACAGTCAAACCTGTCTATAAAGACCACCCAAGGGAACCAGTAAAAGTGGCCTTTATAGGCAGATGGCCTTTATGTACAGGTTTAAATAATATGATTAAAGAACAACTGAGATACAATTTTACTGGCCTTTATAAGCAGCTGGTCCTTATATAGAGGTGACCTTTAAAGCAGGTTAGACTGTACTTGTATATACAGTACAGACCTGTCGCAAGTTTAACACTTAGCTAACGAAAAGGAGTCGAAGCTAAACTATGACGTTGACAGCAAGTGACCGAAATTGCAGAGGTACCAAAAACCTGTCAATATGTCAGCAAACGAGAGACCGAGATAAGCTCCCAATCCTTAGCTAAGTGTTAAATTTTGTCAGGTCTGTACTGTATAGTGCGGGAGGTCTCGGGTTCGATACTCGATGTGACCCTGTTTATTTTTCCTGTTACAATTCCAAATCTATGGGAAAAAATCGCTACCTAAGGCCTCTATACTGGTGATACCACGTCACATATAGTGCGGGAGGTTCCGAGTTTGATACCAGGTCCTACCCTGTATTTTAACCCTTCTATTAAACGACTAAATCTACAAAATACAAATATCTCTTCCTAAGGTCTCCCATAATGCGTCGCTTAGAGTGCAGAAGGTTCTGAGTTCGATACCCGGACCTACCCTGAATTTTTAACCCCTCTGTTAAACTACTAAATCTAGGAAAAATACAAATATCCCTTCTTAAGGCCTCTCATAACGCGTCACCTGGAATGCAGGAGGTTCCGAGTTCGATACCCGGTCCTACCCTGTATGTTAAGCCCTTAGAACTGTTAAACTAGTCAATCTAGGTAACAATACAAATATACCTACCTAAGGCCTCTTTTCTGGTGATACTATGTCACCTAACAAGAACTGGCTACCAGCTCCTCCACAACCGGTGGGGTAAACTGGAATGTTACGGTGTTGTAATACTTTCCACTGGATACCATTCTTACTACCGAATTCTCACATCCAAGGACGATCTTTGATTTTGCTGAAAACAGAATAAAGGAAAATATTTACAATCGCTGATTTTTCCCTTACAAAAACTTATTGATTAGAATAACGTCTACAAAACTAGCATCGCCCGTCAACTTCTCGTCAAGTCTGTTTTTGGTTTTGGGTTCTTCACTGTGACGTCAAAGAAGGTGGGGCTAAATACGCACAAATGATGGCATGACGTGAAAGAAGGCGGGGCTGAATGCGTACAAATGATGGCATAACGTTAAAGAAGGCGGGGCTAAATGGTCTGAAAGGACGGGTGGCGCTAAATCACAATACCAAAGCAAAATAAAAAACTTTGAAACTGATAAATTAGTTCAGACAATGAAGCCAGTTACCATGGAAGGGTATTTCAGCATCTCCATTTTAGCTAGCTACACGTACAGTTTGTTTATATATCTTACAACATCTTGAAAAACATAATTTTTTTTATCACATATTACTTTAAATATTATTATTAATCAAAACATATTTAAACATCAACACTGTCGTTTGGTAAAAAATATAGGATATATTATAGGTTTTAGGAGTGACCATTTTGGTCCAAGCACTACTGGTGAGGAATTGTATTCCGAAATGGCCGTCTAGTGTTGTAAAATTAAATTAGTATAATATGTAATATATGAGCTATTTTTACAATACCTGGTGTTGATTGCAGACCACATACAACGTGATGTCGGGGCATAAGCTGTGTATCGAACCCGTATCCACCCATCACCTCTATCATATCAGAGCCGGAATTAGTGTCACACTGTAACAAAAAAAGAGCCAAGATTAGAAAACTCGTTAATTTAAAAAGCTCTAGGAATTGATATCGAGCCATATACATTACATATCTGTCAAAAATTTATCACTAAGCTGAGAAAAATTTATTCAAAGCTCGGCTGCCGAGTTACCGAGGCATGGAAAGTTAGTGACACAAATAATGAGCAGATATCGAAAACAGCTGCCTAGCTAGATATTATAGGTAACGAGGGGTCGGAATGAACTCTCGATTCGACACCAATTCTGTAACTCAGTGTTAAACTTTCGACAGGTCTGTACTGTAGGTAAAGAGGGGTAGGGATGGACTGCCGATTCGAAACCAATTCTGTAACTCAGTGTTAAACTTTCGACAGTTCTGCATTGTATCATGTCGAACCCAGATATTAGTTTCATACTTCAACAAAATAGTGCCAAGCTTAAGGTTAACATAAATCTTTATAGACATTGGATGCCAAGATATCAAATCCTTTAGTGACTGTCAAGAATAAATTCACAATTTGGATTAGGAAATCTATGAGTATTATTATTGCAAATGGAACTGATCAAATGACACAAAAACAACTTTCATAATTAAACATAACAAAAGTATTTATGATCTCACTAATTTGTACCTCTAGTATCAAAATTAAATTCATAAAAATAACGAATGCATCTTGCAATACCTCCTTCCTTGCAAGTGCAAAAATCCGGCATGCTTTTTCCCGCCAAAATTTATCTGTATCGATAGTTGAGAACACGCGAAAATTTATTTTAATTAAAACATTGAAATATTTGCGATACAAGAAATAGATTTAATCACTACTTGTCATGCAAGATGGTGAAATATCAGTCCTTGTTCTTATAATTCAGAATGCCTCCTTCTTTCTTGACCAAATTTGTTAGAACTCGTGTTGAGTTTTCCTTGTCTTGCACCAAAAGTTTAAAGGTTCTATTCATCTTGAAAATTCATGACCCAATCAAAAACAATCATAGTTAACACATGTCTAAATTATAATCCCAAAGCAATATAAAAACTTTGAAACTGAAAAATTTAAGTTAAACACGTGAACTTCCACCAGGGAAGTGAGGCTAGGTGCTCCGGAAGGGTAAGCACTTCCTGTTTAGCTACATGTAGCTACGCAACCAGGGGCTCTAATATTTCGGGTTTAGTTACCTTGTCCATAAGACCGAACTCTGCCTCAATGCTTTTTCGTTCCGCTGTAACTCCAACATCCACGGCTACTAACTGGACGACTTCGGGGAAGATGATAGCTAGAGTACAGTTACGTCGGTGACCGTAGTTTTTGAGCGTATATATACCAGTATCAGCCATATATACAGCGTTGCATGCTGTCAAAAATAAAATATTATTATATTAAGAGATAATAAAAAAAGTGGATATTGTGTTCTTTCCTTAATTACTGGAATCAGGATTAAAAGCTTTAGAATGGATATTTGAATCTTTTTTCAATTCACATTAAGACCAGTAATCGGGGGCTTGGTACCAAAGTGGTCTAATGCATATCTTACACAGCACCTGTCACTGCCTAGGTTCGAATTTCACTTGGGACAGATTCTAGTGCGACGAAATCTCTCTCTCTCTCTCTCTCTCTCTCTCTCTCTCTCTCTCTCTCTCTCTCATGTACTTACGTTGTGGATTTTTGATGAATTTCAATCTGATGGAAAATCTCTCTCTCTCTCTCTCTCTCTCTCTCTCTCTCTCTCTCTCATGTACTTACGTTGTGGATTTTTTATAGATTTCATTCTGATGGAAAATCGCTCTCTCTCTCTCTCTCTCTCTCTCTCTCTCTCTCTCTCTCTTATGTACTTACGTTGTGGATTTTTTTTATAAATTTCACTCTTATGGAAAACCTCTCTCTCTCTCTCTCTCTCTCTCTCTCTTGTACTTACGTTGCGGATTTTTGATGAATTTCAATCTGATGGAAAATCTCTCTCTCTCTCTCTCTCTCTCTCTCTCTCTCTGTCTCTCATGTACTTACGTTGTGGATTTTTTTTTATAAATTCCACTCTAATAGAAAAACCCTCTCTCTCTCTCTCTCTCTCTCTCTCTGGGAGACTTACTTTGTGGATTTTTGATGAATTTCATTCTAATGGAGAATTCTCTCTCTCTCTTTCTCTCTCTCTCTCTCTGGGAGACTTACTTTGTGGATTTTTGATGAATTTTATTCTAATGGAGAACTCACTCTCTCCGAGTCTCTCTCTCTCTCTCTCTCTCTCTCTCTCTCTCTCTCTCTCTCTCGTACTTACGTTGTGGATTTTTGATGAATTTCACTCTGATGGAGAACCCTTGTCCTAGTTTAGCTATCCTGTTTTGTATAAGAGCCACGTTTTGTGAGGATATATATCTTTTAGTAGGAGTTTTTACACCACAATAAGTTCTATATTGTTCATCAATGGGCAGTGGATGGTCATCGGCATTGGGGAAAAATTGACCATTCAATTCCCATCCGTCCACGATCTGCAAAAGAAGAAATAATTATGTTATAATATACTTTGCGTCCAATTCCATAACGGTACTCAACCACGGTGGTAATTAACTCAGTTAATAGAGTGCTCGCTCCATAAGTGAGAGGCCGTGGGTTCAAACCCCAACCGGGTCTGACCCAAGACTTGAAAGTGGGTAGTGACCGATTTTTCGCAAAGCACTCGGCATTATGAAATGTGTATGTGTGTGTTGGTGTTGAATATTTTAGCGTGTATGTGTATTGCGGGCTATCGGAATACATGTATTTAGCAAGTGTGTGTTTCATTTCGCTTTTTTTTGTAGTTAATGAAATATCTTTCGAGTAATCTATGTAAAAACTATTATAGTCTCTAAACGACAAAAATCACTGTCTGACAATGAATCCAATTTTTAAATTAACCCCTAATAAACACTGTCAGACAGCGCTATCTTTAGACATTATTATATTTAACGGTGTATTTCCCAAATCGGTATCACTCTACCGCTGCCTCTTATTGATGAACAGTACAGACCTGTCTAAAAGTTAACACTGGGTCAAAAAGAGTCTATCACAAAATTTTACTCTGAATTTGTTTATTGTGGTCTGTTACCTATTTACTATCAGACTAATCGAAAAAATATAAACACTGTGTCATCAGATCGTGGACGACCTATTACGAGGGATCGAGATGAGCTGCCGATTCGGCTCTGGCCCCGGTTTCACAATCATTCCTTAGCTAAGATTTCTCTTAATTTAAATCTTACAAAATTTAAAATCTTTATAATTTTGTTAATTTTTGTGATATTCAAGAATTTAAGGTGTCATTTTTAAGATCACTTCTAGATAAAAATATCTGCATAAGTTTTTACAACCAGTTCTTCCAAAAAGAGAGTAGCAAATTGTGCTTAATTTAAGTTAAGGAAAATCTTAGCTAAGGAATGATTGTTAAACTGGCCATGGTGCCTGGAGCGTTAAACTTTCGACAGGCCCGTACTTTGGTAATTGGAAATTTGTTTTGGGATTAAATAACGAAAATGAGACTGATTAACGCCATAACACGATACTCGAGCACTGGACACGAATCACATTACATCTATAATATAAAACATGGCATTTATCCCAAACTACTGAGAGTTTTAAATCAACATCTCTTACATAGAATTACACGGGTTATTAATGCGTTAGTCTTATGCATGTACTTTTTACTTTGGCTAAAAGTGTTCTACATTACTTGTTTTCCAGACAAACAAAATGTCAATTGAAACATGACACAAGAAACACATATATTACAGACCCAGCGAAAGTTTACCACTGAGCTAAGGAAAAAAGTGGAAGTTCGACTGACGAGTTACATGTGTACCGATATATGGATAGTCAGTGACTGAAAGCTGGATAGAGAGAGAGAGAGAGAGAGAGAGAGAGAGAGGGAGGGGGAGCCAGGAGAGAAAGAGAGAGAGAGCCAGGAGAGTGAGAGAGTCAGGAGAGAGAGAGAGAGAGAGAGAGAGAGAGATATGGATAGTTAATTAGTGACTGAAAAGCTGAAGAGAGAGAGAGAGAGAGAGAGCTAGCGAAAGTTTAACACCAAGACTCGGCTGTCGAGTATCTGAGATATGGATAGTTAGTGGCTGAAAAGCTGCCTAGAGAGAGAGAGAGAGAGAGAGAGAGAGAGAGAGAGAGAGAGATGCATAAAAACTACTGTGATATAGTTAATTAGGTACCGAGGTGAGCCGTCGATTTGGTACCAATTTGTTAGCACAGTGCTTAACTTCTGGCAGGTCTGTGCTGTACATGGTTAATTAATTATACTTTTCACTTTGACTAATTATTTGTTTTCCAGACAAAGAAAATGTCAATGAAAACATGACACACGAAACACATATATTACAGACCCAGCGAAAGTTTACCACTGAGCTAAGGGAAAAAGTGGAAGCTCGACTGACGAGTTACATGTGTACCAGTATATGGATAGTCAGTGGCTGAAAAGCTGGATTGAGAGAGAGAGAGAGAGAGAGAGACAGAGAGCAAGGAGAGAGAGGGAGCCAGGAGAGTGAGAGAGTCAGGAGAGAGAGAGAGAGAGAGAGCCAAAAGAGAGAGAGAGAGCCAGGAGAGAGAGAGAGAGAGCTAGCGAAAGTTTAACACCAAGACTCGGCTGTAGAGTATCTGAGATATGGCTGTTAGTGGCTGAAAAGCTGGAGAGAGAGAGAGAGCTGCCAAAAAACTACAGAGACATAGTTAATAAGGAACCGAGGTGACCATTGGTAAAAATTCGTTAAAACAGTGTTTATATTTCGACAGGCCTTTACTGTTTATTAAATTCTATCTTTACTTTAGACCAACAATAAATGTGAAACATAAAACAGAAACAATCCCACGAACAAATTAACAATGACAGCGAAATTAATTAGCAATAATATCACACCACTGTCGATTTGGTGCTTATTCCTAAACTAACCTTTACACTTTCGACTGGCATGTACAGTCGAACCTGACTTAAGGGACACCTCTATGATAAGGACCACCTGCTTTTAAAGGCCAGTAAAATTTTATTCAATGCTCTTTATTCGTGTTATTTGAACTTGTATATACATGTATAAGGTTAAGGTTCACATGCCCATAAAGCGCACCTTGACTGGTTCCCTTGGATCGCCGTTATAGACAGGTTACACTGTACTGTGGCTAATCAAATAAATTCTACAAGAACTGAAGGAGATTCGAATTCACAGATACAGTACAGGCCTGTCGAAAGTTTAACACTAAGTTAAGTGAAATTAGCTACTCAGCTCGGTCCTCGTTAGCTATAGATCCTCAACTTTTATGTCCCTGCTATTGATCTACTGACAGCGTTTCGTTCACAAGGTTTCCATATTTAGGTCATTCGGTAGCCGAGCTTTGTCTCCTTCTGGTAACCTTAGTGTTAAAATTTCGACAGGTCTGTACTGTAATTATGAGTCGCCAATTCGGTACTAATTCGTCAGCTAAATGTTAAACTTTCGACAGGTCTGTACTATAATTAACGAGGGGGCAACATGAGTCGCCAATTCGGAACTAATTCGTTAGCTCAAAGTTAAACTTTCGACAGGTCTGTACTGTTATTAACGAGGGGGCAACATGAGTCGTCAATTCGGAACTAATTCGTTAGCTCAAAGTTAAACTTTCGACAGGTCTGTACTGTACATGATGATCAGTATCAATTATGGGTCTCTTACATGAATCCATGAAGTGTCGATCACAATGCATTAAAATCATTGATACCTATTATAGAGTAATTACGTATATGTCCCCCCTGGATTACGGACCGCATAGAAGACAATAACAACATTTTACTACTATTGGAATCACTCTGTTTGTGACAGTGAAATTCCCTTTATTTCCATAGAAAATCAAATTAAATTGAACAAAGATTGACATTTTTCACTTACTTGTACCTAGTCGTAACCGGAAATCTGCGATTAGCCAAGAATATAATATATATATGTACACAGTATAAAACGTTTGTGCTATGGGGATCTAACATGTTGAAAAACCAGGCAAACGGCTGATCCTGTTACGCATTTGACGTAAAACGTCACAAAGGACATTACATCCGGTATAAACATCGCCATTTTCGCCATGTAAATCCCATATAGTGCCAACATCCTACTTTCTACAGAAACACTTTATGACAATCGGGTATGCTCATACACACATATTCAGTTACGATTAGGTTTAAGTACATGTAAGTGAAAACGTAATTATTTAATATTAACCAAATCACAATTCAAAAAAGCAAAGTTAAAAAAATATAAAACGGACAAATTAAGTTAAACACATGAACTTCAACCCAAACAATGAACAAAAACTATTACCATGCAAGGGATTAAATACGTTGTAAGTTTGGAGAAAAAAACGTCAATCTTTTAATGCCAAAGCTATATGATTTATAGAATGAGTTGTAAATTATGTATAGACATATTACTAGTAAAATGAGTGGTAACGGCTATTATTCCCCGGGTACCATATTTCCGTTGACGAGATAATAATTCAATTGTTCGACACTTAATTCAAGTGAATTCTAGTAAATACTCCCAAGTGATATTTTAACATTCCCTGTAGCTCTGGTTTTTTTTCAAATGCATATAACTCAGATTCGTATAAATTGGAAATGAACGACATGTACTTTTACAGAGAGAGAGAGAGAGAGAGAGAGAGAGAGAGAGAGAGAGAGAGATTTACGTCCCAGTCAAAACTATTTCACTTATACTGGGGCGTCTCCCTGGTCCAGCTATAGGTGAAGTGGCTGATTTTGACCTTTAATCTACAGTGCTGACATGTGCTACTTTTGAATGTATTATTTCATAGAAATTCAAAAGTAGCACATGACAGTGCGCTCGGGGTAATGTACAGGGAGGGTTCTGTAACGTACCAACCCTGCCGTGACACCAGGCATCGTTTAAGGTCTCTTCCGAAGTATCCCGTGACTTTCATTTATAAATTTATAAACATTTCATTTGTAAATGCCACTTCCCTGGTGGAAGTTCACGTGTCTAACCTAAATTGTCAGTTTTAAAGTTTTTACTTTGCTTCTGGATTGTCATTCGATCAGACATTTGTTTTTGTTTCGACCAAGATCTGTTTAAGTGATATGGGGGTGCTTTGCAAGTTCCCTAAAACCGTCTGGGTAAAATTTAGTCTTTCACTATATTAAATAAGCAACTCTCACACTAAGATCTGTCCAAGTGGGATCCGAGCTTTTACGATAAAAGACAATGTGATCTGTAAGCGACCCACTCAGCCACCGAAACCATATTATTAGAAGGATTTTGAATACAGTAATTTTGTTACTAAATGTACTTAACATCCTATCGGCCTAAATACAGTACAGGCCTGTTGAAAGTTTAACATTGAGTTCAGGAAAAAAGCCTATATTGGTAGCAGAGATGTGAATACCTAGTGGTCGAAAAACGTCCTAGAGATAAATAACACCTGGCGTATACCTTTTTTTTAAATTAAATTATGAATTACATTCAAAAAATGGTACATGACAATAATTTTTTTGAATGTGTTTTATGATTAAATTAAAAAATGGTATATTACACACCTGCCGATCAGGTTTCGAAATATAGCTAACTAAGGGCTAGATGAACTACTGATTTGGTATAAATTTATTAGCTCAGTTGTTAAACTTCCGACAGGCCTGTATTGTAGTAAAATGCATTAAATACTTATTAATTAAAGATGTTAAAGCATGCCAGATTTGCGGATATAAAAAATCTATCGTACAGAATTTTTATTCAAGATCCAAGTACATTGTATCTGCAGATGACAGCGCTATAACGTATGTAAATTAAGAACCTCGACAAAATTGATTAAAATAAGAAAATCGAAAACATTTGTCATGTACAATAATTTATACAATTTAACCTTCTTAAACACATAAACATGTATCAACCAGCTGTTTAAGAACATGTCTTCGAAAGTTTAACACAAAGCTAACGAATTCGTGCCATCTCTGCCCCTCGTTATCTCGACATCTTTTGAAAATTTCGGCATTTGCTATCTATCTCTCGATTCTAGACAGGTTTTCGACCAAAAGCAATCCGTACACTCATGTATCTCTGCCACTCGGCGGTCAGATCCCTTTTTCTTAGCCAAGATAGCTCAGTGCTTTCGATAGATCTGTCACGGTCAATCGACAGTCGGGCTTCGATTCCTTTTCGTTTGCTTCGACAGGTCTGTACTGTATCAGCAATTAAGAATCTTTACAAATATTAATTTTAAAAATCACAACATTTTTATAATGGGACTTTCTGGTATACATGTACTCATTAGAGTTTGGTTTTGGTTCGTAACAAGAAATATCTTCATCAAGCAACTGATTAAGAACAGACCTGCCGAACGTTTAGCACAAAGACCCAAGTTCTCATTTTGGATTTAATTGAATTCAATGAAACATCTTGTCTACAAAATGTAAATTCAAATTTGTTTTTTTTTTTATTTGAATTAAGGTTCTCAACCAACGGTTAAAAATCGTTTAAGTCAATTTCTAAATATGATCAATTACAGGTTATATACCACTATGGTAGCTATAGTGCTTGTTCCGTATGTTGGACTTCGTTGGTTCAAACCCCAGCCGGGTCTAACCAAGGTAGTGACTGTACTTTCGCAAAGCACCCTTCATTTAAGAAATGAAAGTCACTGGGTCCCTCTTAAGAGACTTAACAACGATGCCCCATGTCACGACAGGCCTTGCACGTTAAAAAACCCTCCTGGCACACTGTCCTAAGCGCACTGCAAAGGTAAAAAGTAATTACACTTAACCTATAGCTGGCGACGTTTCGATATTAGTGAAATATTTTGACTGTGTCGTAAAACCTAAATTAATCATTTCAATCAATATATATATATGAACTGTTTAATAGTTTAAAAAGTGTATAAATCAAGTAATAAGAATGTCAACGAATTTGTATCGGAGAGTTTGTCCCAATACGCGTCTGTTCAAACACTTTCGTTATCTCAATTATGATGACACAAATATGACGAGAAAAATCCATAAACTTGCTATTAAAATATAATGTGGTATGTATAGGAAAGCAATTTAAAGAAAATCTCAAAAGGCTTTATCGTCTTGGTTTTCCTAATGAAAGTAACAGTTTAGTTTCCATAATATCTAGTCTTAGTTTCATGTAAGCTCAGTTGGTAGAGTGCTCGCTCCGTAAGTGGGAGGTCGTGGGTTCGAACCCCGACCGGGTCTGACCCAAGACTTGAAAGTGGATAGAGGCGTATAACTCCATAAGCGCACTTTTTAGATCCCTTTGCCAGCAATACATCTTTTTACATGCGGAAAAACGTTAAAGGTAGGGCCATGTACATGTGTATGTGAGAATAAAGCACGCATTTCCCTATATGTGCATGTACTTTAACTTAAATGTCCTTGAATGATTGGTTAAACAACATATCCTAAAATTAGTATAGAAGCCCTCAGACTATATCCATCTGTTGTGCTTACGATATTCTTAAGTTTTAGATTCTAAATTGTAGAAATTAACAAATACAGTACAGTCCTGTCGAAAGTTAAACACTAATTAAAGTAACTGAAAGGCGTCAAAAGTCGACTACGAAGTGGGCTAGATATGGGTAGGTAGTGTATGAAAAAGTTGTCATGAGATACAAAAAAAAATAAAAATCCGAAAAGCTGTCAAGAAACGAGGGATTGAGATAAGCTGTCGATTCAGTACTAATTCGTTAGCTCAGTGTTAAACTTTTGACAGGTCTGTAATGTAGTTTTTCTAAAATTAGTATTGTAGAAGCACTCAGACTCAGGCCATCTGTCCATCCGTTATTTTAAGGAGGAGATTAGAGAACATGTGATGAGCACGCCAACATGTACATGAACGCATATATAATTAATCAATAAGTCAAAGGTGCTTAGGGAAAGGTCTATTGTATGGCAGTGAAACATGGAAAATGACAAAAACCGAAGACACAATGGTAGCCACTTTCCTCCACATATGCCTCAGAAAAATTTAAAAAATCTACTGGCCACATTAAGTATCAAATGAAAAAGTAAGAACAAGAGCTGGAGCAGAAAAAAATCAGCACCTCAATCAAGATCGGAGAGATGGAAATAAGATGGAAATAAGTCAAGTCACTTAGGGAAAGGCCTCGTGATCAGGTTCACAATTACTCTGAAAGTATTTCTTAACTAAAATTTTCCTGAATTTAAATTTAGCAAGTTTTTGGAAATAATTCTTTAACTATACTAATATATATTTTAAACAAAAGTAAATAATCTTTCGGGACCCTAAGCTATTTTTCTATACTTCTTGAGTAAAATCACGAATCTATTTAAAATGATTCATTTTCAAATCTCTCGAGATCCTGCTAGATCCGGTTCCGTTCTCGTTTCAAAATGGCGATGTATTGCAGTAAATTTCACATGATTTAGACATTTTTCAAACTCGCTAGTATATATATAGATTGTTGTTATGGAGTAATGGATTTTTTGTAGTTGGATTGGTTTTAGATTTATGTAAACACATTATCTATATGGTGTAAGAGTATAGGAGTAATTTGTAATTATAGGTGGCTCTGATTCTTCTATGTATGTTTTGACAGAAAACTTTGTCGATATTTTAACACCAAAAATTTCATCAAAGTTTCAGTGCTGGAAACGAATTTTGATCACAGATTTTGATAAAAGTTTTTGATCGCGTAACTCAGTATTTCACACTTGGCGCATGTCGCTTTCTAAATAGGAAGTGCCTGCCCTTCCGGTTTCACTCATCTGGTCATGAGTTTGACTCAATTTGCCAGTTTTTAGAGTCTTCACTTTTTTTTCTTTTTTTTTTAATCGTGGCATGGGCGTTGACCGGTATGCTTGTTTTGATTACCATAGCTTCCAACATTTATATGTTCGACATGAACACACCCTGTCAAATCTTTTGAACTTTATTTATTCACATATTATACCAATGTTAATTTTACAGCACCAGACGGCCGTTTCAGAATTCAATTCTTTATCAGTAGTGTTTGGAAGAAATAATGAAGCCAAAACTTTTCAAGGGGTTGAAAAAATTATCCAAAGGACCAAATTATATTTAGCTAAATTAAGCTAAGGAAATAATTTTCATGAAGGGGTAGTTGCTTTTATTCACTAGGGATTTAATTTCG
Source organism: Anadara kagoshimensis (assembly GCA_021292105.1). NCBI lineage: Eukaryota > Metazoa > Mollusca > Bivalvia > Arcoida > Arcidae > Anadara > Anadara kagoshimensis. The sequence goes on along the minus strand of CM037868.1, from coordinate 8,090,307 downwards.
CTATATTCGCGGTTTGACTTCACACGAAATTAAATTCAAAGTGAATATTTTCATGTAGCATTCATTAAACGTAGACTAAAATAATACGTTCAGAAAATTGTTAACACCAGCCACTGGACAGCGAAATTTTAAACCCGTTCATTAGTTAAGTGTCTTAACCGCGCAGAATTTAACAACTATACAGTTATTTCAGAGGATTTTTCTAATCAATTACTATGAAACGTTCATAGTACCCATAGTAATCAGCTTGACGCTCCCTAGCATTGTATATGATACTTACAGCAAGTAATCTTCCCTGTTCACAGTCAATGTTAGAGGTCGGGGTGGCCTAATGGATAAGACGTCAGTCTACAAATCCAGGGTCTCTCACTGCTGTGAGTTCGAGTCCTACTTAGACTACAAGTGGGAAAGTGAATTTTTATTGCTGTTTGGCCTTTTCTTCACCCGGTGTCAGTATAATGTGATTGGGGTAGTGGTACGCGGCCGCGGTACTGACTCGGTGAGCTAGCACCTTAAAGTCGCCCTGAGTGCGCGTTGGCACAAGGCAGACCATAACACACACACGCACTTCACATGCATACGCGAACTTGTTCATAGATTAACCCATAGAGATTAATAAAGTTGTTCTCGAATAGCTGAAAAAATGCTGATGTTAGTTAAGCAACATTTAACAAGAACAACAACAACAGGTATGTCAAAATTTGTAAACTCTGAATTTTCTTACCGGCTACTATTAAACATTACTTGCACAGAAAGACAACTAGACTCCCCTAGCACTGTATGATATGATAATGATACTCACCGCCAGCAATCCACCCTGTTCACAGTCGATGTCAAAATTTGTAAATTCTATTTCTATCAGTTCTTCAGGTTTTGCTATTATATATAAACCACAAACTGCGCCAGAGCCATCGGACTTAAAAGTCATTTCACCAGGTAATGACTCCATGTGCATACAACCTGAAAAAGCATAACAAAAAACATTTCACCAGGTAATAACGTTAACCCCATCTGCATACAACCTGAAAAAAAACCATAACAAGAAATATTTCACCAGGTAATAACGCTTACCCCATGTGCATACAACCTGAAAAGCATAAAAACACAACTTTTCACCAGGTAACGACTTTATATAAATACAAGCTGAAAAAGCATAAAAACATAACTTTTCACCAGGTAACGACTTTATATAAATACAAGCTGAAAAAGCATAAAAACAGAACTTTTCACCAGGTAATGACTCCATGTGCATACAACCTGAAATAAACATAAAAACATAACATTCCACCTAGATATTGCTTTGTACAGGACACGGTTTCACAATAATTTCTTTACTAACAATTTGATCATCCTAACTTTAAATCGTCCAAATTTGAAATCCCAAAAAATTGTGTTATTTTTCAAGATATTAATAAATTTAAGCTGTCATTTCGAAAATTCCTCTAAGCTTACATGTATTACATCTATACTACAATTTTGTTGGTTTTTTATTTATTTGTACATGTAGTACAATAAAATATTGCCAACTAGATATTAGATTAGATAGATATACAGTCAAACCTACCTATAAAGGCCACCAAAGGGAACCAGCAAAAGTGGCCTTTATGGGCAGGTGGCCTTTATATACAGGTTCAAATAATCTGAATAAAGAACAATTAGGATATAATTCTACTGGCCTTTATAAGCAGGTGGCCCTTATATAGAGGTGGCCTTTAAGGCAGGTAGGACTGTATATCTAATTTGCCAGCTTAAAGTTGAAGAAAATCTTAATTAAAGAATGATTGTGAAACAAGAACAGTTCTATTAAACAGTTCTATTAAACTATGATTATTGCATTGTATTTTGGGTTGCGTTAGTTGAGAAGAAATAGCGAAAGGCAGATAGCTATTCTTTATACTATTGTAATATTTGAGTTGTAACCTATAACACAAAACCGTTACAATAGCCATTCATTATACAATATTTACATTTATGATGTTTAATTGAATCAAACTCTGTTCTAAACCAAATGTAGTTATAGGACTATAATTACCACAATCATTGCTACAGTGATGTCACTCATTACGAGCTTATTGCTATATATGTATGACGTCATAGATTGGCTCGATATAAAGACCATACGTAGATTGAGATCAATAGATAAAAGGAACTTCTAGTTATAAGGAAACTACTCTTGGTAATCGCAATTTCCTTTCACTTTCCATTTTCCATTTTGGTTATTCAAGTGCTGGATGTAGCTAACTTAACAGGAGGAGCTTACTATTCCGGAGCACCCGGCCTCACTTCCCTCGTGTGTTTAACCTAATTTGTTTGTTAACGATTGGACATGGACGGTAATGTCTATTTGTCCATAATTCAAGAAAATACATGGAGTTTAACATTTTTGAAAATATTAATACAGATGTTATAAGCTTGAAGTGATCTTCAAATGATACATAAAATTTACAAAATTATTATGCTTTCAAATTGTCGGATTCACGTTAAGTAAACTTAATAAAAGCAATGTTTGTGATACGGAAGACTGTACCTTTGGAGATAGTCGCCGTATTATGAATATACATTGTAATTATGACCATATAAAACAAGCGTGTGATAAAAGTTTTGATTTCTATGAATGGAATTGCGGGGGAATTGGGTTAATTAGTGAAATGGTTCATCAGACATAATCAGATAATAAGGGCTTGCCTTGTGTCAAGAACAGGTTTATATATTACATCATCAGTGTTATATATCAATAATTAATAATTCTCCCGAAATTGAGGCCATTGTTTCGTTGGTGTTACATTTCTATATATTTATACTAGTTGTTACTATATAGCTGGACGAACAACATTGACCTGTCCGCTTGGCCTTTCATTTACATGTCAAAAACAAACATACTATTCCATGTCCGAATCAAAATACAGAAGCAAATTAATAATTTTGAAACTGACAAGTTAGGTTAAACACGTGGACTGGAAGTGAGGCCGGGTGCCCCGGAAGGGTAACCACCTCCTGTTCAGCTAGCTACACCCGCCAGGTGTGTTATCAAAATTGAGAATGAAAGGAATATGGAATTATGGACATGTACGATGATTCACCAAATGCATGTGTAGTTTTAAAATTTGCAGCTAATACATAAACAATGTTTATTTCCTAATGATGTAGGAAAAATAAAAACCTTGTTTCCTGTACATAAATATACTGGCTACAGTTTCACAATCATTAAACAATTACGATTTTTTTTCAACATTAATTTGACAATTGTTGTAGATCTTTTATCGTACTAAAATAAAAAACGTTTTTATGTTTTTAATTTAGATTGTATAAGCTCGAAATTATCTTCAGAATGACACCTTAAAGTCATTTATATTCTAAAACTATCAAATTTATTCATATTTCAAAATTGTCAGATTTAAAAAAAGATTATGAAACGGGGAACTTGGTCCATAATAAATATTCAAAGGTGGACAGGTCAATGTTGTCTGCCTACACCAATATTGCAGTAATTGGGTGTGCTGATATAGAGGGCAGGATCGATGTTATAACACCAAGACGTGTTACACCTCAAAAAGTGTCAACGCCTGGCGTGTGTCGTGTGTCACGAACAGGGGCGTTTACGTAATATCTAACAGCATGAAACGCAATTAAGTTTGCGAAGTTTTGTGTAGGATGCATCAGGATTAGTATACAAAGTAAACATAGAACGCAGCCCAGCACGTTTTTTCAAAGCTACAGTATTTTACCATTCTAAAGGTATTACATGTACATGTCAAGTCCCGGTTTCACAATCATTACCTATAGCTAACTAAGATTTTTTATAACTTAAATTTTGGAAAATGTTGGGCATATCTTTTTTAGAACTGCGACGATTATTTTTTTCAAAACTAAATGCAAATGTTTTTATTTTGATTTTTGAAGTGATCTTAAAAATGACATCTTAAATTCCTGAATATCATAAAAATAAACAAAATTATAAAGTTTGAAATTTTGTCAGATTTAATTTAAGGAGAATCTTAAGTAATGATTGTGAAACGGGGACCTATAGGTCGGTGTGTTTTTGTCCTGGTACATTCTAGAACTTGCCGCCTCGATATAAGTGAAAGAACAATAACCTTGAAGTTAAACACCATGTCATTTCTCAATTCCTCTCATCTATTCTGAATTCTTCGATTAATAAATAAAAGAAATCTAGAATTTTTATTACCTCATCTAAATGTACTTCGTTTGATACAAATAAAACACTTCAGTCGACCGGATATTTACTACGATAAAAGCTTTAAGCTATCCCTAATATTGACCACTCTATATAGTACAGACCTGTTTAAAGTTAAACACTGAGCTAACGAAAAGGCATTGACGCTCAGCTGCCGAGTGGCTGCCACATAGATAGCAGATAGCAAGAGGCCAAAAATCTGCCAAGTGATAGAAATCAGCTGTCGAAGAGTTGTCTAAATAGAGCTAAAGATGCGCCGGATGGGCTTGCACTTACACGGTAACATAGTGTTAAACTTTCGACAGGTCGGTACTGAATATAACACGATTTCATTAATAAGAAACAAACTTCGGTTACTTATAAGGCATAAATGTTGATCAGACGTGTTTTATAACACGGCTACGTTTTCGTTCAATTCGTTTAAGGACATTCTGTGTATATTTGTTACTGAAAGTTTAACACTGCCATAACGAAATGAAGCCAACTCGGCTAAAATACTGGTACTTAGTGTCATGAAAGCTGCAAGGAGAAAGATAGAAGTTGCCCAAAATATACACCTATGACCTTTCAATTCGGTACTTATTTGTTAGCTTCGTGTTAAAATTCCGACATGCCTTCATTATAATTATGTGTATGTATATAATATCAGTGATTTCCTAAAAATGAAGGAAGAACGAAGACAAATAATACTCTGTTGAGGCAAACTTATAAGTTTTGGTGCAGAAACCCAAATTTATCGAGTAAACTTAATCGATATTTTATAATATTTTTATATCCGGTATTTTTAATATCGTCCTGTCTTAAATATTCTGACTTTTATTCGAAAATGGTAATTTAATGGTGTTTTTCTTCAGAATACTTAAATGATTATAACACAATATCAACGAGAGGTCTATAGCTTTGAATGAATGATGGATCATTGTGCCACCATCAATGAATTGATCGTCTCCATAGTAATTAAAACTCTTAGGGTGAAAAACACAATAACGCTACTACACTCTTAATTGACGGGCACGCCCACAATGTTCCGACAAAGGCCCGGTATGCATGAATCACTGACACTAGTACATCATTAGTTGCCATGACACTGCTTTGGTACAGTGATGGTGGCCAGTGTCGGAACATAATGGGCATGACCGGCGATACATCAATTACACATGTGGCGAGTGTAGCTAGCTAAATGGGAAGTACTTACATTTCCGAAGCACCCTGGCTGACATCCCAGGTGGACGTTCATGTGTTTAAGCTTTAGGTTTGTAGTTTGTGCATGGATTAGTGTGTTTGTTTTTGATGCCACCATCCAAGAATTGATTACAGTCAAACCTGTCTATAAAGGCCACCAACGGGAACTAGGAAAAGTGGCCTTTATGGGGATGTGTCCTTTATATACAGGTCCAAATAATATGAATAAGAACAATTGGAACAGTGACCCTTATATAAAAGTGGCCTTTAAGGCAGGTTGAACTGTACTTCCATATCAATTAAAGATCTTGTCTAGGTTATAAAACACAATTACTTTACTCTTATCTAGAAATCTAAAGAACGGTAGAAAATCGTAGTTCCAGTACGTGTGTACTGTTTGTCCTTTCTGTACACTGTATCTGAGATGTCTGGACAAAATACATAGACTTATTCCAACAATACTGTTGACGAAGCATTCAAACCTTACAATGCTGACATTAAATAAATACCTCAGGGCGATAACAAGCAACAGCAAATTTGGTTTTAAATGTCTGCATGTATATAAACCTGTCGAAAGTTTAACACTTTGCTTTAAAAGGAGTCGAAGCACGGCTATGTCATGTGCTACTTTGAATTTTTATGAAATAATACATTCAAAAGTAGCACATGACAGCTAAGATCACGTGGATATCTTATAGCCAAAAAGCTGTCATATGATATATTAGATATCTCTCGAAACGCTATCGAGATATGGGGGGGGTGCGAGATGAGACATTAATTTGTTAGCTTATTTACCTTCCAACAAGCCTGTATATGTGTGTTTGTAGATAAAGTATATGTTCTGACCTAAATCCAAACAAGCGTCAGCTGAATCTTGTCAGAAAACTATAGAACACATTCTGAACTTTACATAACTAGCCTCCGAGCAGTTTCTATCAACATTTAATGGTTTTCCATTTAAGTAGCTTGATTTGTCCAGTTACTGTTATTAGTTTTAGGTTTTTCACCTTTGTTTTCCTACATTTTAGAAAATATGTATGGAGTTTATGTAAAAACATTCATAAAATTTCTCTATACCGCTACGTCACATAGCAAGTGACTAAATTGGATTCATTTGAATAAGAATGGGATTTTAAGTCTTTGACTTATAGTAAGGCGTCACAAGCTTTACATGGGAAGTTTTAACTTTGAAGTACGTTCAGAGCAAATGTGCAGAAAGGTGTTTCAGCATGCCACAAATTGATGTACCGTGACAAGAGAGAATGGTTTTTAAAGTCTCTCCGGTGGATGTCGTGGTTTTCATGTGTATTATTGCCACGTGCTTGATTAGTTAGTGTTGAGTGTTGGCCTTGAGCAGTTGATTTATTATATAAATATATCTGTTGTCATTTGAGTATTAATCCAGCTTTGTGTATTATGTGGGTGTAATCCTTCTTTATGTATTAACAGATTTATATTTCCATTGTTAAATGTTGTAAGATTGATAAACACAGTTATCATAAACAACACGAAAGGGCTATTATTTGAATGTTTATTGCAATAATTATGCAATATATATGTGAGCTGCGCATTTGTCAGATTGCTCATAAAATAAGAATTTTCAGCTCAAAAGCAGATAAGTGGCGTAAACAAAACAAAAAATGAATGTCCAAGCCTGGTGCCAACGCGTCATCGCTAGTGGTGCCTTGGGACATATTCCTCATGAAAATTTTGAAAAAAAATTATGTGATTTCGTGCATTTTTCTAAAACAATTTATTTATTATGAGTAAAACGAGAATTCAAATTCGTTTTTTGTCCGTTTTAAACAGCTAGAAATTAAATGTACATAATTATATTTGCTGGATTTTGCTGCATTTTCATGACTATAGTTTATAAACACAGGAAAATGTTTGTAAATTTATGAAGAACAATAACCTGAATGACAAATAACAGATTAAATTCATTTTTTAAAAATTATCAAAAAATTATGTGCAAGCACAGGATTATTGGCTTATATGCACACTATGCCACTGATAAATCAAATCTGTCTATACAGACCACTCAAGGGAACCAGTAAAATGGGCTTTTATGGGCAGGTGGCCTTTATATACAGGTTCAAATAATATGAATAAAGAACAAATGGGATATAATTCTGCTGGCCTTTATAAGCAGGTTATTTATATAAAGGTGGCCTTTAAGGCAGGTTGGACTGTACAGGTTCAAATAATATGAATAAAGAACAACTCGGATATAATTTTACTGGCCTTTATAAGCAGGTTATTTATATAGAGGTGACCTTTAAGGCAGGTTGGACTGTACAGGTTCAAACAATATGAATAAAGAATAATTGGGATATAATTCTACTGGCCTTTATAGGCAGGTTATTTATATAGAGGTGGCCTTTAAGGCAGGTTGGACTGTACAGGTTCAAACAATATGAATAAAGAATAACCGGGATACAATTTTACTGGCCTTTATAAGCAGGTTATTTATATAGAGGTAGCCTTTAAGGCAGGTTGGACTGTACAGGTTCAAACAATATGAATAAAGAATAATTGGGATACAATTCTACTGGTCTTTCTAAGCAGGTGGCCCTTATATAGAGGTGACCTTTAAGGCAGGTTGGACTGTACAGGTTCAAAAAATATGAATAAAGAATAGTTGGGATATAATTCTACTGGCCTTTATAGGCGGGTTATTTATATAGAGGTGGCCTTTAAGGCAGGTTGGACTGTACAGGTTCAAACAATATGAATAAAGAACAACTGGGATACAATTTTACTGGCCTTTATAAGCAGGTTATTTATATAGAGGTAGCCTTTAAGGCAGGTTGGACTGTACAGGTTCAAACAATATGAATAAAGAATAATTGGGATATAATTCTACTGGTCTGTCTAAGCAGGTTATTTATATAGAGGTGACCTTTAAGGCAGGTTGGACCGTACATGTTCAAACAATATGAACAAAAGAATAATTGGAATATAATTCTACTAGCCTTTATAGGCAGGTTATTTATATAACAGTGACCTTTAGGGCAGGTTGAAAAGTACTTAGCAATACTCAATACAACTCATACAGCCATGAACATGACAAGAAATCGAAACCACAGTATAGACCTGTCGAAAGTTTAACACTGGGCTAACGAAAAGAAGTAAAAGCATGGATGCCGAGTGAATGGAATTTGTGAAACTAGTAGAAAAAGCGTCCAAGAGCATCAGAAAGCATCTGCTGAAAAATTGTCGAGATATAGGCCGAGATGAGCTGTCTATTCGGTACTTAAACGTTAGTTTAGTGTTAAACTTTCGACAGGCATGTACTGTAACAGGTTTGGTTCAGGCGGAAAGAACACTGAAACTTACCGACATGACCATCGGAACTTCTTGCTTTTCTGTGTAATAGTTCTGACTTCTGAAAGAAAACGAAAAAATCATCAATAAATTGCAATACGATGTAAGACCTTTCATAATGGTATGGGGAGAATTAATGTAAGACATGGACTTCGCACCAGTCCAAGTCATATAACTTATATCAGGGGACGCCTGTTCTGGAATGGTAGGGGAGTGTCGAGAACCATTGACATAGGGCAAGTGAATTGACCTTGCACTGGAGAACCACCAGAGTGTAATTGGAACTTACTTATTAGGACGTGGGATGCGTCGTGATTCGTAAGCATGCGCTTTAGTTTATAGTGGTGTTAAATATAGTATAGGGCTTTCGAAAGTTTAACACCGGGGTAAAGAAAAGGTGTCTAGACTCGGATGCCAGGAGCCAGAGATATTTTGGTAGCCAACCGCTGGAAAGCGGATAGATGACAGCTGAATTGCAACCGAGGTATCGAGCGGCCGGATAGAGCTAGATATATATAGAGCTGTATAATCGGTACTGATCCTTTAGCTTACTGTTAACAGGTCAGTACTGTATGTAACAGTAAACGATTTTAGTTGGGTTGAGTAATGGTGTTTGATGTCCCAGTCAAGGCTTTTCACTAATATCGACACGTCGCGAGCTATAGACCAAGGTACAGAAATTTCGCCTGTACGTTACGCCGATGATATTATTACAGCATAGTTCTTAATCTTGCCAAGTCCACCGCGACACGGGGCCTCGTTTATTTAGAGTCCAAAAGGAACCGTGAATTTTACTTTGGAAATGCCGAGTGATTGGCGAAAGAACAGTAACTTCTCACTTTCAAATCTTGGGTCAGCCTCGTACTGGATTTGAACCCGCGACCTCCCACTTTATACGGAGCGAGCACTCTACTTACTGAGATAATGCAGTGATTGGAGACAGTAGATGACATCCTTCCATAGATATTACTAACCATATTGGTAATACGTGTATTTGATTGCTCTTAGTAAGTACTTCCGTCTGTACTTGTCATATCTAATTTATTTCTTATATAAAATGTTTAAGCAATTTACCATACAGACCTGTCGAAACTTCGTCTTCGTTAATTTGTTCATAATAGAAGAAAAGATTTTTGCAGCTGGAAACGGACACCTGCCATTACTCAAGAGTTACACCATCATGTGAATCCAATGTGATCCCCAAAAAAATAAACTAGTTTTTACTCTACGTGATAAAAGTGACCACTATGTCCAAGATAACATTCACGCCGGTTAACGGAATAATATAGTCTAGTAAAGACAGGATCCGGAGGACTTACAAGCAAAACATCGAGGACTTGTAATCAAACGTGCTTTTTTATTTTTTTTTTTTTTATTTTTTTTTTTTTGTGAACTTGATTATTTAATACAAATTGTTGAGAATGAATGTCAAATAAAATAAATAAATAAATTAAAAAAAAAAAATCTTAAAAAAATCTCCATAAATGACTAGAAAACCTCAGTATGGACAATAAGCTTACGGAGAGGTCAAAACTCGTCTGCCGAGTGGGCTAATGACAGAAAACTGGGCCAGAGATTTAGAGTGCAGTTACAAAAAACTGGGCCAGATTCTTTCTGTAAACCACCCCCCCCCCCCTACCATTATATTCTATGTATTAAAAGAATCATTGTTCACAGTAATGTTCAAAAATGGTTTGAATCTGTCATTTTTAGACTTTTGACTTTTTTTCAGTCAAAATGAAAATACAAATTGTTGAGACTGGGCCAGAGATAGGTAACACTTCTTTCTGTAAACCACCCCCCCCCCCCCCCCCCCCCACCACCACCATTATATTCTATGAAAAAAACATTGTTCACAGAAATGTTAAAAAATGGCTTGAATCTGTCATTTTTAGACTTTTTGTCAGTCAAAATTAAAATTTTGTTGGAGGGTACAAATGTAAATCTAGATCTTTTCTCGAGGTAATACATATATAACAAGGAGTCGAGGTGTTTTGTCTATTTGGTACTAATTTGTTATATATACTTCTATATATACATGTATAGACAAACATAACAGGTCTAAAATGTATTCATTTATCAATTTGGTGTGGGAAGAAAGAATAGATGATTTAAGAACCCATCCCTTACGATTATTGATGAAAGGCATTTGTCAATTTGAATACCCAGTAGCTATTAAGTGTTAACTTAACAACAGGGAGGGATTCCTACCATCGCTGAAAGTATTGACAATGACAATGACACACATGTAATTAAAATATCGTAAAATGTGATTGTATCAGAAATAATTCTATTTTTTATCTTAATTAGAGGGACAAATAACCCAAAGTCCTCAATGTTGTCGCGTTGTTATTTTTTAATCCTACATCTTTTGAATTAGAACATTGGCCTATACGCCTCTAACTGTGTTATGTAGTATTGAGTACATCGTTTAATGTTGGTTTACGTTTGTTTCCAAATTTGATAAAATCCCATCTATAGACATGGATAGATATGGAGTGAACACGATAATGGGACGGACGGTCAGATGGGTGAACGGACAGGGTGATTCCTATATAACACCCTTAACTTCGTTTGTTTAGTGTAATTATAGATAGCTAGCGGCCGAAATCCAAAACTTCTATATTTTTCTATATTTTTCTTTATAAGTCTCATCTATTTTATCACTGAAATCTTTTACATAACGCCAAAATCTGACTCAAAGTAGTGTCTGGCACCATAGGCAAAACATTTTCCCATATTCGGATTTTTTTCCTGAACATATGTATATATCCTTCGCGAGAATGGGATTTATGTTATGAAACCATTAAAAAAAACTGTCGAAATAAGTGATAAGGATTTTTAGATTTATAATATATATATATATATATATAACAGTTCATAACACAAGAACAAATCATAGAAAACTTAATTTTAATGAATTAAAAAATAAACTTCAATGTCACTTTTTACTAGAAAAGATAAGTTTAGAAAAGAAAGAAATATTTGAAGAATTTTGGGAATATATATTGAGATTTTGAGCACGTGATTGTTCCATGTACATTTTATTTATTGGAATTTCAATAAACTTTGTCTTCCAATATTCAGTACTTTAAAAGTATATGCTTCTCTGAAACTTCACATTTCCACAACCACTTGATATTGTTATAATTTGGTAATTTACATTGTCAAACATGTATATTTATGTTTTGATATGTTTGTTTTCATAATAAAAAAAACAAAATAGAAATGTTAGTTATACGATCGATCTGTGTGTTAAGATTTATTGAAATATGTTTTACACATTCTTGATTATATGGTTATATACTCTAATTTATATTTGTACCATGTCTTTATTTCAAAGAACATTGATTTTCTAGAAAATTGTCAACTAAACATACAGTACTGGTCTGACAAATGTTTAACATTGACAAAATAAAGAGTATTAGAAGCTTGACCGTCGAGTGACCGAGATATTGATAGCTATAGTGACCAAAAAAGCTGCCGGAGATTAAAAGCATCCACCGACGATCTTTTTTTTAAATAGCTGAAATGAGCTGCCGAATCGAGACTAATTCTTTAGCTACTAGTAGTAAGGGTTGAATTATTTGTCAAATCTATACTGTAAGTAACAGAATTTGAACACTGTAATTGATTTCGATATCCTGCTGTTATTTTGCAATAACTAAATTCAAATTCCTTGTTATGCCATAAATTCTCAATAAAAGCACAAGAAAGTGAAACGGAATTCTTATATGGCTGAATTACTTTTTACAGAAGGTTCACCTCTGCGGTAGAAAATAATTCCGATAAAATGAAAGTCTCTCAGTATGACGTCATTCAGAAGAAACACAATTTTATTTTAACCGTAAACTTATACATTCTTTAATGAATACATGTATATGCAAAATATGATCTGGCTATATCAAAAGAAACACTAAATGGATTTGTACTATATTACCAAATGAAGTTTTAAGTGTTTTCAATACCAATTATCTTTTACAAACTCCTTTTTAAAAAATGAATTATTTGAAATCAACCGTTACACTAACAGAACCACTAGATTCAATTTTATAAAGCTTCTTTTTTTCGGAAATAAATACTTTTGTCAAAATATCGGATTTCCATAGTACCAGCAGTTTTTTATGCAATTTTTAATATTTCGATTTGTTGTTTACCGTTTGCCAACCAATACCCCTTTCTGACTTTCTGAGGGTGATCCCTCGGGACCGTCAAGCCGTTAATAAGCGCTAGAAATAACCATCCGCATGCTTCTCGGATTGCAAAAGGTTAAACAGTAATCCAGAACTGACATGAATGGTATAGGTTTTAGTTAAATACTGTAAATTTATTCATTGTAGCGTGTAAAAATTTTGTTTATATATATTTTGTATTTTGTCGAAAGTTAAGCAATTGCAAGGGAGTACGTCATCAAAACGAAACAATGATGGGTATATCATTTGTTATACCACGGCTGACTCTCTTCATGTTTCATATGAAGAAAACACAGGCCATGTTAGAATTAAGTCTTTTTGTCTTATGTCATTGTTTTATTAAGAAATGTTTATTTTCCGTGCGTGTTCTATTGACTTTTGTAAAGCACCTTTTCCAGATTAACATATCAAAGTTTCACACGGAAATGATGTTTTTATATTATCAAATCCAAACATCAGATGGTTATTAATTTCATTTGTTCAATTAGACTAACAGATGACTATATCTTACAGAATGGTTTGTTTAGCAGATAAGGAAATTAAAGAACAACTTGCGTACATCGAATATGCATGTACAAAGTGTGTTTCCATGTACAACAACACATTAAGCTTCCAAATACATGTTAATGACCAATCAATACTTCACGATAGTTGTCATTAACCAATCAGCTCGCACCATTTCAAAAATCAATTTGAAGGTAGCCAATTAACGACCACCATTTCAAATACAAATTTTAAGTAAACCAATCATCAAGTACCATTTTAGATATCAATTTTGAGTAAATATTTATTTTCACTGGTTTAATCAAATGATATATATGTCTCAAGAATGTTGTTTTTGTTAATGCCATCTGGTTCCGTATCAATGTAATACAACCATCATTTGGCTGCTGATAAAATGAACATATTCTCTCTACAAAACATATTTTTCCCTTTAAAATCAGAACATTTGTAATAAGAACAACAGTGCCTATTATTAAAAAGGAACTGAGTATCTGGTTCCCAACCATTGTTACACAAACATCATTTGCTTGTTAAAATGAACACGTTTGTTTCTACAAAACACAATTTTCACCCTGGTAGATCGGTACACATTTGTATTAAGATTAACGGTGACTTTCCTTAGAGTGGAATTGAGTAATGGTGTTTTATTCTTCAGTCAAGATTCTTATGTACTTTTATCGAACACATTTCAAACGTAATTGGCCCTATGACTAGTTGTCGTCCATCAAAACACTTACAGAAGATGCATGTACATGTGCATGTGTATAAGATCCAACCCGTATGCACAAATGTTCGGTACATACATACACACATTTTGGAATGCGGTGACCGAGTGGTTTAAGTATTAAAATTTCAAACACCAAGGCGCTTCACCACTGTAAGTTCGACCCCGCCCAGGTGCAAATGAGAAAGGAACTCCCCTTGCTTAGGCCTTTACTAGTTGACCCAGTACCGGTATAATGGACTGAGGGGTTAGAAGAGTGTTCTACTGTACTAGAACTTTAACGGTCGCCATAAGCACACAATAGTACATGCTCATAGGCAAATGACACACCTTGTATCACAAAGAAAATGTGTACGTACTTCCCTGTGGCAAGTACTATTTTCACAAGTTAATCCACTAGCTCAATTCAACATAAAGATTAGTTTCCCATCTCGAATCAATATTCCATGAGGTATTGAAGTATCTCAAACAACTGAAGGAAGAACAACATACTTACCAATGGATGTCTATACATCACATTTAAGGACTAGAGTGAAATACTTGTGTTTTACATTCCAATCAAAATTCATTTGCTTTTACCAAGGCGATCGGCTCCAATATGGTGGAGGGAATTGAAGTACCCGGAGAAAGATACTTATTTCCTCCGTTCCTCCGAAAATAAATATTTTCTTGACTAACTATGCAAATAAAACACAAGCAATTAAAATAGGATGCCTAGTTGCAAGCTCTTTATATATTAATATATCCACAAACATGATTATATAATATTAAAGAAACATTTGTTTAAAATATTTAAAGCATGGTACATATAGAGTACAAGGGAAAAAATAATAAAGGGGAAAGGGCAGGGTGGGTTTTGTCCCCTTTTTCCACGCCTGGATTCCCTATCTGAATCAGAGTGAGACATACTCTCAGCTTGCAACCGGTTCGAATAACTTAAAAACACGCGTGTTACTTATATACCCTACCCAGAAAAGCGTGCAGTAATATACAACACGGAATCAACCACCCGTGAAAATATCCAATCACGAGTGAAAATCTTCGTATACGATAAAAACGAATAAGCTCCGAAAGTAAATTTAAATATTCATAGAACGTAAAGAAATGAATTGATCTTTCGCAAGCAAAATTGAAAACTATCTCTTTTTTTCAAAATATTGTAACCTATGCATTGAGAGGCATGTGATCCGTTAGCGCCCGTATTAGACATCTCAGTCACCGAGGCCTCATATTAATAAATGGTAAGTCATACAGGCTTTTTTTTTGGAAAGCTAGCACTTATATTATAAATGTACAGATAGCTATAGGGAGCTTGTACTGGTGACTTCAAACAAATATTCCTGTGGAGAATCAGTTTGAGACTTTAACCCTATTGTTGCCAAAATTATTTTCAACGCAGCGTTGGCAGTGCCAAATTGAAATTCACAATGCAAAATGATAAGACGTCAACAAACGGTAATTAATGACGTCACACGCACTTGCAGTCATATGACATCATCACTAAATAGTAAATATTGATCACAATAGTCAACATTTTGCATTTTTTGTTTACTTTACAAAAGTTGTTCTGTCTTTTAACCAAGGGTTGCAAATTCCATTGAAAAGGGCAGTCTGCCGGTAGAGGACACATATCAAGAGGGTTAAGACATGAATGGAAATATCAAACTAAAGTTAGGTATGTCATATACCATTTTCGTCCTATACCATTTGTTGAATGTATTTTATGATTAAATTCAAAAAATGATATATGACAGATGTTATAGTTGCAAGATAATGCGTTATACATGTCCTACGAATGCCTTTGGTGGGCCCTCCCATATAAATATCCCTAATTATAGGTTACAGACAGGTCAGTGATGTTCCGTACGCGTATTGCTGATGTTAAAAGTTCAATAAATGACCTTTATAAATATCATTGATATATGAAATAAATGAGGTCAATTTAGATAAAATTATAGTGTCATTTCACATGTTTCTGCAGCATATTTAATCCGACTAATACAACTAATCCTAAATTATTCATAGGTCGCTAATCCGTCCGATTCCAGCTTTAAACATCACAATCTAATCAACAGTAAAACTTTAATTCTTTCTGGGTACGGGGCGACTCAGAACCGCATTTCTTAATTCCGTGTGCATGTTTGACATAAACTTGCACGGTCACATCGTTAATTTACTAGCATACAGTAATGAACATCTTGTTCGCTTCCTCTTATCAGAAAAATACAAACATTCAGATTGTGAAAATAATTTTTAAAAATGGATTTAGATTTATAAGACGTTGTATTGCGGTATGTAGTAGAAGAGACCAAACATAGACTGAAGACTTCTGTATGTCATGTGTATAGTAAAAGTCCATTAATACTGGACATTAAAAAGCTCTTCAAAATGCTACTAGTACAAACACTATAAACGGATACCATTGTACTTGTAAAAATAGAAATACTAGAAAAACTGTGAGCCACAAGCTCACAAAAATACCCCCAACCCGCTCCCAAAAATCCATCGGATCAAATTTTTAAATAGAAGGTGCACATCTACATTATATCACAAAAATAGTGTGAAAGTTTCATGAAAATACATTGAAGGGTTAAGGAGGAGTTGCGGATAAGAGGTGTAACAGAAGGACGGACGGACACACGGACGGACATCCCTATCGTTATATACCCCCCACTTTTTAAGCCGGGGTATAATTACACTGGTAAAATGTTTGCATAAAAACAATGTCGAATGAATTGAATTAATCCTTAAAAGGTTCCATAACAATACTTCAAAATTTAAAAAAAGATTACTTTTAATTTGCTCTTTAGATATCTTAAAGATTTGGATTTGATTTTCGTTTCATTTTTGGTTTGTTTGGGTTTTTGTATATTCCTTAAGCTTATCTTTCGTTTGTGTGATTTAAAGCTGAATATTTCATTACGTTACCAACTCATTTATTTATGAAAAAACTTCCTAATCCTTGTCCTATTAACTGTCTTAAATTGCAAAGCTTTTTATCCAAAAGCCAAAACACTTTTAGGATTTTTTAAATGTAATACTAACCATTCTCCAATTTTAAGCTTTTTTAAAACTCTCTCTCTCTCTCTCTCTCTCTCTCTCTCTCTCTCTCTCTCTCCTTAGAAATTGTTAAAACTAAAACTCTCCCGCTCGCTCTAAAAATTGCTGTCGTTTTTTTTAAATCTTCAATCTAAATAACTTTCAGGCAATCAATTTTACAATTGCATTCTAATTTCATTTTTTGAAATTACAGATTTTAAGATTTATCAAATCCGAGAAGATGAAGCATCTGTCGTTTTATTTATAAATGCTTAGAGGGTATAAAGGGGAAATCAGGACTAAACTGCGGACTGGGCTCTTGACGTGGACTCTGGATTTGGGCTCTGGACTTGGACTGTGGACTGGAATCTGGACTTACTCTGAACTGGGCCCTGGACTTGGACTGTGGGCTTGGACTCTTAACATTCATAACTTTGTTTGAAAATTTATATCGCAATATCACACCTGGATATAATTCAATTATAGTCATAACCGGTAAATGACCATAATATTCTGTATATATTGTCCAGAATTTAGAGCCCAAGTCTATAGTACAAAGCCAAACTCCAGAATCCAAGTCCAGAGTCCAATTCCAGAATCCAAGTCCAGAGCCCAAGTCCAGAGCCCAAGTCCAGAGTTCAAATACTGAGTCCAGGTACAGAACCCCAGTCCAGAGCCTAAATTCAAGTCAATTTCCAGACTCTAAGTACAGAGTCAAAGTCACAAATATGAGTCCAGAGACAATTTTCAGAGTCCCAAGTCCAGATTCCAAGGCCAAAGCCAAGTCCATGTTTTCCATTATACCCTACTAAATGCATGCGATTACCTTCTAAAACCACTGGAGTATCTAATAATACACAGAAATATTGACATTTACTTCCTTCAGGGATTACTAGTATAATTAATGAACAAATGACAGAATAAAATCATAAAATAACGCCATCAAACTGGAACTGGTATTAAAAAGTGTAGACTGAGGGAACTGAATCTTAAAATAACGCCATCAAACTGGAACTGGTATTAAAAAGTGTAGACTGAGGGAACTGAATCTTAAAATAACGCCATCAAACTGGAACTGGTATTAAAAAGTGTAGACTGAGAGAACTGAATCTTAAAATAACGCCATCAAACTTAAACTGGTGTTAAAAAGTGTAGACTGAGGGAACAGAATCTTAAAATAACGCCATCAAACTGGAACTGGTATTACAAAGTGTAGACTGAGGGAACTGAATCTTAAAATAACGCCATCAAACTGGAACTGGTATTACAAAGTGTAGGCTGAGAGAACTGAATCTTAAAATAACGCCATCAAACTGGAACTGGTATTAAAAAGTGTAGACTGAGGGAACTGAATCTTAAAATAACGCCATCAAACTGGAACTGGTATTAAAAAGTGTAGACTGAGAGAACTGAATCTTAAATAACGCCATCAAACTTAAACTGGTGTTAAAAAGTGTAGACTGAGGGAACTGAATCTTAAATAACGCCATCAAACTTAAACTGGTGTTAAAAAGTGTAGACTGAGGGAACTGAATCTTAAATAACGCCATCAAACTTAAACTGGTGTTAAAAAGTGTAGGCTGAGAGAACTAAATCTTAAAATTACGCCATCTAACTGGAACTGACTCTAGTTTCACAACCATTCCTGAACCAAGATTTTCCTTAATTTAACCAGGCAATTTTTTACAATATTTCATGCAACTAAAATAACAAGTTTTAACAAAAATACAAATTGAATATAGATATATTAAACTAAGAATGGTCTTCAAAATGAGACTTTAAATTTATGAATATCTCAAGAACTAAACAAAAAAGTTATATTATTTCAAATTTGACAGATTAGGATAGCAGTGAAGAAAGCTGTAAGTTAAAAAATAATTGTGAAACTGAAGTTTGATATAAAATATTGACAACTGAGAGAAAGGAATCTTAATTTATCGCCCCAAAGAACATAACACAACATGCACCAGTTTCACAATCATTTCTTAACCGAGATTTTCTTTAATTTAAATGTAGCCAATTTTCCATGGCAACCGGTCTCGCCTCCCATGTGGCAGTTCACATGTTAATTTTTTTTTTTTTTTTTTTTTTTTTTTTTTTTTTTTTTTTTGTGTGTGTGTGAATGTGATTGGGTCATGGATTTAATTTTGTTTGCTTATATAGGTATAAGTTCAACATCCCTTATTACTTTTAAGTTGCAATTACATACTATTTACATATTATACCAGTTTTAATTTGACGGTGACGGCACTAGACGGTCGTTTCGGAATAAAAAAAAGTTCTCAATTTCAACAGTTCAGGTTCGAGTGACAGTAACGAGTACAACTAGGTGGTGTTATAAATTGTAGGTCAGGATACATCTGGCAAATGACAAAAACAAATTAATTCATTGGTGGTATAACATCAACCAACAATTATTGTTAATCACAGAATCAAAGAAACTTGAGTGTGTGTCATTGACAGCGTTCAATAATTTTAAATTGTTGAATCTTAAAACTAATATAGTGTCAAAAACATCAATCAGAAACTCTTTTTACTTCGGGCGTTTTGGAAAATATATTAAGCCAAAGTTATTCATTTTTCCCCATGTTTTTAAAGCTTTCGGTAAATACTTTCGAAGTAGTGCCGTTGTTTATACTGCCAGGTAATGTAAAAACTTCTCATATAGGCAAACAACATTGACCTGTCCGTTTGACTCTTGATTTAAATATTCATTATGGACGAGTAAATTTTAGTAATAGGGGATCACTTGTGTATATTTCGTCTAGTATATATGGTGTGAACACTAATCATGGGCAATGTGTATATGTATTTACTGCGAATCCTAACGCTACCTATGTATTGGATGGACCCTCCTGTATGAATATTCCTAATGAAAGGTCAAACGGACAGGTCCCAGTTTCACAATCATTCCTTAGCTAAGATTTGCCTTAACTTAAACTTAGCAAATTTTTGTAATCTCTTTTTGGAACTACTGGTGAAAATTTTTGCCAAAACAAAATGCAAATGTTTTTATCTAGAAGTGATCTTAAAAATGACACCTTAAATTCCTCAATATCTTGAAAATTAACAAAATTATATCGATTAGAAATTTTGCAATATTTAAGTTAAGGAAAATCTTAGCTAAGGAATGATTGTGAAACCGGGGTCTGGTCAATGTTGTTTATCCATACATGGATTTATTCTAAATGTTAAATTTAATACACAACCTCCGGTGGTGTTGAATAAATAAAGAATTAATAATTAAATTGTTTTATCTGCACATGTACTTTACAAGAATATCATGAAGGAGGCAATTTGAAAAAAATGTCACAGTGTGTTCTAGAAATAACGGCTGTGTGGGAGACAACACGAAACATTTAGAGAGGTTTTGAACCAGGCTTTGTAAGCTGCTTTGAGTGTATTATCAATTCAATAAAAATTACTGGAAAAAACTTAACTGAATAATACATAGTCAAACCTGTCTATAGAGGCCACTCAAGAGAACCAGCATAAGTGGCTTTTATAGTCAGGTGGCCTTTATATACAGGTTCAAATAATATGAATAAAGAACATTTGGAATACAATTCTACTGGCTTTTATAGGCCGGTGGCATTTATACAGAGGTGGCCTATAAGGCAGGTTGGACTGTAAAAAAAGATGATAGTCAGAGAGTGGGTTTCGCCAACGTACCACGTCGTATCAAGTAACGTTTGTGCGAGATGGAATCACACAAATCGACGGTTTCATGCTTAAACGAGTTAAGTAATGGTGTTTAACTTCCCTGTCAAGAATTTTTCACTTATTTCGAGAGGTAGTCAGCTATAAACGAAGATGAAGAAATTTTGCCTATGCTTTGCGCTGATGGCATTTTTATTATATAGCAGGGTTCTTTATCGTGCCATACTTTCCGTGACATGGGAACTCGTTTTTTTAAGTTCCCAGCCGAAAGAACCGTGACTCTCATTTCATTATGCTGAGCGCTTGGTGAAAGAACAGTTACTACCCACTTTCAAGTCTTGGGTCAGATCCCGCCAGCGCTCGAAACCCACGACCTCCCACTTACGGAGCAAGCACTCTACCAACTGAGCTATCGCAGTGGTCTAAACAAGGTTATTCCTGAAATTAGCGATGTAAACGTTTTCAAAATCGTTCCTCATAAACCTTGGTATATTGCTCCAAGCGCCGAAACAGCGACTACCTACTAGCTCCGTATGTCCCCGCAGATCTGATCGCTGTTCAGAGCTTGGTATTAATCACATTGTACTCTTTCTAATGCAAATATACCCAAGAAATACTACATGTATTTTATTAAAGTTTAAAAGGGTCTCAATTTGTAAATGTAAAGTGTAGACCTGTTGAAAATTTAACACCAGGCTTAAAACTTAGGACTCGAATCACGGCTGCTGAATGGCTCAGATATGGACGACTAGTGATAGAGAAGTACAAAGTGATAAAAAAACACTTGCCGAAAAACTGTCGATATATATATATATATATATATATATATATATATATATATATATATATATATAGCCAAAATAAGCTGACGATTCGACAATACTTCCTTCGCACATTGTGCTAAACTTTAGATAGGGATGTACTGTATTTATAATAATGAGGGGTCTGCTCAAGTAGGATTCGAACCTAGGTGATGATAAGTGATGTGATTCGAAAGTGCGACTTCTAGACAAATTGGCAACCAAGTCCCAACTGTATATATATATATATATAAAGGCTTGAATCAGTATTCCAGAAAATATCGATAATTTCAGTTCATCCCTTAAATTAAAAAAATAATCTACTTTAGTTCAATTTTTTACAGTAATTGCATTAAATTATAGCCAGAGAAACCATATCATGTAAATGTGTCAACAATAGAACACAATTGAACAAACGAAATGTCATGGCGGGTTCTGAATTTTTCGGATAATTAAGTTACAATACAGACCCGTCTAAAGTTTAACGCAAAGCTAGCGAATTGGTGCCGAATCGACAGCCCATCCCACCTCATCGACAACTTTTCGGCAGATGATGTTCTATGTCTCGGTATCTTTTAGCTACTGGCTATCTAACCACCCATAGCTGACCACTCGGCTTGGATATTTTTTCGTTAACCAAGTGTTAAACTTCCGACAGTCATGTACTGAAATTAAGATTATAGTCAGAAAAATTAAACTAATTGTGTACTGCCGTGAAGAAATTGTCAACAATGACATTAAAGTCTCTTTATCTGTCTCTAATTTAGGTTATGCTGCATTGATGCAATTTTAACTTAAACTTGTTTAAAATCAGTGCCACCATCTCTGAACTGTTGAAGAGTGATTAAATGCACCAGTACAGACCTGTCTTAAGTTAAGCATTAAGTTAACGAAAAGAAGTCAAAACGTCTTATTTACATGTATGATGTTTGATTGTATTAAACTCTTTTTGAGACCAAATGAAGTTATAGGACTATAATTACATTTGCTTATGTGACGTCACTCATCTCTTGCTTACGCCTATACCCGTGACATCATTGATTGGCTGTTCCAGCAATTGGAATTGCATGCCGCTCAAGACAGTGTTTTAACTTTATTTCAAGATTCAAAAACAACAATAAGATTTTCAAAAATTGCAAAACGTAAACATAGCCATTGAACTGTCTAGAAATGGCATTTATAGTGCTATAACTTCCACTGCCGTGCAAAGCAAACTAAGCATAACGCGCTAGCGCGCGTTATTCAGTTTGCTTTGTAGCGGGAATGTAGCTAGCTAAACACGATGTGCTTACCCTTCCGAAGCACCAAACCCCAATTCCTTGGTGGAATTTCACGTGTCTAACCTAACTTGTCAGTTCCAAAGTTTTTACTTTGCTTCTGGATTGTGATTCGGACTTGGTTTAGTGTGTTTGTTTTTATATAGCTAAAGAGCACGTGGCCGAAACGCTAAAAATGTTAAGAGAATCCGAGGTTAGCTATCCATTCGGCACTTATTCTTTAGCTTTGTGTTAAACTTTCGACATGTCTGTACTGCAACAACAAACTATTAATGTAATTGCTTGTTACGTTTACATACATCAAAATGAATTCACGTTGTGCTACATTAAACTCAATATAATTATACCCTTAAAACGCGTGTTAATTCACGGGGAGATGGTTTTGAGTAGAATAAAATGATACCATTTTCTGAAAAATATGTGTCAACGGCAAATTCAAGAAAGCCTCATTTTGCGGCCCTGTGGCACTCTAAGGGTTAA
This sequence comes from Anadara kagoshimensis, assembly GCA_021292105.1. Lineage (NCBI taxonomy): Eukaryota > Metazoa > Mollusca > Bivalvia > Arcoida > Arcidae > Anadara > Anadara kagoshimensis. The sequence continues at coordinate 8,066,926 of CM037868.1, read as the reverse complement.
TACTAACAAATAAGTACCAATTCGGCAGGTCAACTCGGCCCCTAGTTAGCGTTATCTCGGTAAACTGATATCTATCAATCGGCAGTTATTTCGGCCCCTACAAAAGCCCACATCCCGGTCACTCGGCAGCCGAACAGTGTACCTGTTCGCTAACTCAGTAGTGTTGAACTATGACAGGTATTAAGACAAAAAACCGTTATTTCATAGTTTGGAGATTTTAAATAATTTAAAGATTTTAAAGAACTGTACTATATTTTCATTCTATATAAAACGCAATTTTTATTATTTTTATCATAAGGATTGACGTCAATTGTCTTTTAATTGATAATATTTGACGTCTCATAGTTCCATGTTCATTTCACACAATTTTGATTACACACGTGACGGGTGTAGCTAGCTAAACAGGAGGTGCTTACCCTTCCGGAGCACCCGGCCTCACTTCCCTGGTGGAAGTTCACGTGTCTAACCTAACTTGTCAGTTCCAAAGTTTTTACTTTGCTTCTGGATTGTGATTCCGAAATGGATAAGTATGTTTGTTTTTGATACCATTGTATGAACTGTTGTAGGCTATTGGTCGAACCAACAATAAAACGCCCCCATTCACGGTGCTCTTTAAAAGGGTTATACAATCGGGTGAACGATTAAAAAACCTGAGCCACCCCTAAGTGTTTGTGATTTTCAAAGCGGAGCATAATAATGTTAATGTAAAAATATACCAAACTATTGGCAAGTCAAATAAATCTATGGTAATACTGGACGCAGAGACATCACATTTTCTCAACAAAATTGAGATAGTAGCCATAATATTTTGCCCCGATGATGTCACAAACTCAGTAGGCAATAATTAATACTAGTATGTATTATTGTCAGAAATATTTTGCTGCCAGTTAAAATTTAAAATTCCTCAAAAACTAAGGTATACTCCCTTATGCAAAGTATTTCTTTAGCTGATTTTGATCCTTTGGGTTTCTTTTCATCATCTTGTAAAAAAGATTTGGTTTTTTAGTTTTCCAAGCACCACTGATAAGGAATTGTATTCCGAAACGGACGTCTAGTGCTGTAAAATTAAGACTGTTATAATATGTGATTGGAAGTTTCTGATAAGCTTAGGTTTGCAATGGACCGTGGTCAACAATGTATTTATAAGTAGCTTGCTTCATTTTATAAAATTACCGTAGTGACTAATGTTTTTCGATGTAAGCAGTACATCATTTTAACAAATAGATTTGTTACCACAAATACACAAAACAAGATAATGATTTGTTTGATAAAGACTCATCCCGATTTATCTAATACGTTTTACCAATAACAGTCATACAAAGACTTTAAAAACCACGTTAAACAAACATAAAAGACACATTAGTTCGGTAAAAACGATCCTTTGAACATAATTAAGTTCCTATTAATAAATTCTTCGTTATGTTTCATTGGTAAACATAACGCAATGATGTATTTATTATAAGTCCATTATCGAAAGATAATTTACTGCTAAACAGACGGAATTTGTCTAAGAATCTGAATAATATGGTGTCCAATTAAGGACAGAGTTCTTTATCTCATTGGTTATTGCAAAAAAAATTAAAGAGATAACACAAAGGCAAGGAAGAAGCGGAAAAAAATAAATCGATGAAGCAAAAACTGTGATACTTTTCTGTCGCAATAATTTGTCGCCATCGTGTGTGAGAAAACTGTGACAACGCGGCTATTATCGCTCTGTCGCAAAAAGTTGTCACCGTGTGTGCGTAAAAGCGTTTTCAGAACATGTCTTTCGAATTGCCGTAACAGTTTGTCGCCCTTTGTCATCGTACGTGCCTAAAACTTTTTAACAAGGTTTATATCAAATTGTCGCAATAGTGTGTGCGAATAAAACGTACACTATCGAACTGCCAGTATCACACTATTGCATCATCTACGCTCGTCACCCTTATGTTTCCCGACTTTCACCCATTCACTTTTTCGAACATTCAGTTGATTGCGCTTATGTTCCTATACAGCCTTGATATATCATTTATTTCCCTTTTGCGTTTACCCTTCTGGAAAGAATGTAAAACAGATATGGCCCTAACTGGACACCATAGCTTTATATAGATAACCAATCCTGTTTCTTTTTTGTGTTGTCTGATTTTGGTGATCAATATCAATGGTACAAATACGGATAGGTTACGTTAAAAACATTTATACTAATGGGGAAACATTAACACTGATAACGAGATATTGTGTTACTGTGTGTTTATTATTATTGGTTACGGGTCCTATTCTAAGGCAGTAAATAGCGGAAATTAACCACGATTTTACGCAAATTAATTGAAGGATTTCCTCTTTTTTAAAAGGAAAAAAAACAACTAAAATCATGGTAGCTTAAACAGTATTTGTATAGGCATTTATTAATAATTCAAATGATTTTTTTTACATTATTTAAAAAAAGTAAAGCCATGATAGCTTAAGATGTTACTTTACAAGCATGCATTTATTGACAATTCAGATGCTTTTTTCCATTCCTTTATTCCTGTTTAAAAGGAAAAAAAAAAACACTATAACCATGTTAGCTTAAGCATTTATTAATTCAAATGATTTTTCATTCTTTTTTTTCTTTTTAAAAAGAAACACTGCTAAAGCCATGGTAGCTTAAACTGTTATTTTATAAGCATGTATTTATCAATTATTCAAATGATAATACGAATAAACTTATAGATAAACACACATACCAACAATGTCTAAATCACAAATACCAAAGAAAAAGTAGAAACTTTGAAACTGGTAATTTTAGGTAAACTTCTTCAAGGAAAATGGGTCGGGTGCTCCGGAAAGTTAAGCAAAACAAATATACCAATCGATATAAATGTCCAAATAACAATCCCAAAGAAAAGTACTACTCTGAAAATTGCAATTTTAGTGAAACATGTTAATTTCCTCGAAGGAAGTGGATCCGGGTGCTACAGAAAAGTAAGCATCTCCGCCATTGTATCAAATTCAAAAATAAACAAACCAATCTACATGCATGTCCAAATCACAATCCTAGGGAATAGTTACAACTTTGAGACTGGTAATTTTAGTAAATCATGTTAATTTACTCAAGAAAGTGGGGCCGGGTGCTCCGGAAGGATAAGCATCTCTGCCGTTATATCAAACTAAAAACAAACATACCCATCGACATACATGTCCAAAAGGCAATCCCAAAGAATAGTTAAAACTTTGAAACTGCCAATTTTAGCTAAGCATGTGAACTCCCACGAAGGAACTGGACCCGGGAGATCTGGAAGGGTAAGCATTCTGTCCTTGTATCATGTAAATTTAATTATATGTGAACTGACAAATGAATCAATTATCACTACCAAATCCAAAAACGTTTTATTGGAAAAAAACGAGAGTTGTCGTAGATGATTTTACAAATAATTTACGTCATTCGTCACCTTAATTTGTGTGACTAATTAACGTTCGATGTTATATTAGGAGAAATAGCCCGAGCATTTTCTACCTTGGTTAATTCGATAGTTAGAGTTTATTAAATTTAATTCTTAGCGAATTAAAAAATTTGATGAATTACCCCCTTCACTCTCAAAATAAAAATTATCTCTAAATAAAGCGCCAGTTGGACCACGTTGCTGAAGATGATTCCACAAATTATTTACGTCATTCTCCACATAAATTGACGTGACTAATTAATTATCGTCCGTTTTATTTTTGTCTCAATGCCATTGAATGATGTTTTTGGAAACAATTTACGTCACTAGGTACCAGTGACGACATGGCTTTTTAGCGGTCAATGTATAATTATTTATAGAGAAACAACCTCACTGTTTTTCAGTTTTCGAACTTATAGATTGAGTATAAAGTCAAACCTGTCTATAAAGGCCACCTAAGGGAACCAGTAAAAGTGAACTTTATGGACAGGTGGCTTTTATATACAGGTCCAAATAATAAAGAATAAATAACAATTTTGATACAATTCTACTAACCTTTATAAGCAGTTGCCCTTATATAGAGGTTGCCTTTAAGGCAGTTTGGTCTGTAGTAAGAAATATTCAGATTTTATTATATGCGGATAGAAAAGTAATTCAATTTGCGGCTACCATATACAAACAATGTTTTATTAGGAAAAAAGAATTAGTCTAATTGCATGACTATCGACAATTTCACAAGTGATTCCGTTATTCGCGACCTGAATGGGAGTGGCTTATCAACGTTCGATATTTTGGAAGACATAGCCCGATCATTTTCCGCCTTGACTAACTGGATAGTTAGTATTTGTCAAATTTAATTCTTAGCGACTCTAAAAATAAATGAATTACCTCCTACCCTCTCCAAAACATTTATCTCAAAATAAAGCGTCAATTTGACCACGTTATCGAAAATAATTTCCTAAATAATAACGTTATTCGCCACCTGAATGGGAGTGGCTTATCAACGTTCGGTGTTTTAGAAGAAATAGCCCAATCATTTCCCCCCTTGACTTATTGATTAGTTAGAATTTATAAAATTTAATTCTGTGACTGTAAAAATAAATGAATTACCCCCTACCCTCTCCAAAAATAATATCAAAATAAAGTGTCAGTTTGACCACGTCGCTGAAATGGATTCTACAAATTATTTACGTCATTGGCGACCTAAATTGGCGTGACTAATTATCTACCGTTTTATTTTTGTCTCAATGCCATTGAATGATGTTTTTGGAAACAATTTACGTCATTCGGCACCTGTGTCGACATAGCTTATTTGCGTTCGATGTATAATGTATGACAAATGTAGTGACTTCAATTTTTCTATTGTCAACTTTTCTTTTCTATGCAGCAATATCCCTGCCTCTCCTGCCTATGTTGTATTTGTTTCCAATTAATACGCTATGGTAGAGCTTGTTCCCATTACATGAACTTTATAGAACGAAGCAAGCTGCTTACAAATAAATTTCATACCTAAGCTTATCAGGACCCTTAAAACAAAGTTTTATGGGCGTCATCAGAGTATTGTTGATACGTTTGATGTCTGTGTCCAGGATTGCCCTGGATATATTTGACGTCACACAAAGTTCCATATTTCTGTCACTCAATTTTGGTTACACATGTTGTGGGTTTAACTAGCTAAACAGTAGGTGGCACGCGGCCTCACTTCCCTGGTGGAAGTTCACGTGTTTAACCTAATTTGTCAGATTCAAATGTTTTTACTTTGCTTCTGGATTGGAATTCGGATATTGATTAGTGAAAAGTGAATCAATGTCCGACTACCATATACAAAAACGTTTTACAAGTGTAAGTTTGACGGCATGATAGTCGACGGTTTCTAAAACGATTTTGCAAATAGATGAATAACCCCCTGCCTTCTAAAATGATCTCAAAATAAAGCGTTAGTTTGACCACGTTGCTGAGAATGATTTCACAAACTATTAACGTCATTCACCACCTGAATAGACGTCTAGTAATGGTTTCGGGAAAATTACGTTATTCAGCACCTGATAGGCGTGGCTCATTACAGTCCGAATTGTTTGTTTGTCTCAATGAGACATAGCAACAGTTTCGGAAACAATTTACGTCATTCATCACCTGATGGACATGGCTAATTGGGTCTGATTTAATTTTGGTCTAATGACACTTTGCGATGGTTTCGGAAACAATTTACGTTTTTAGCGCCTGATGGGCGTGGCTAATTGGCATCTGATTTATTTTTGTCTCAAAGACACCTAGCAATGGTTTTGAAAATAATTAACGTTATTCAACACCTGATGGGCGTGGCTTATTGGATTCTGATTAATTTTTCTCTCAATGACATCATCAACAATGGTTTAAGAAAAGAATGTTCGTGTTTCTGCCCGCATTTATCACGTTAATTAGCGCTTTATATGTTATTACGAGAAATCATCCGATCATTGTTTCAGCTTTCAAACTAATAAGATAGTTAGAAATAACCAAGTTTAATTAAATACAGAATGAAAAATAAACCAATTACCGGCCACAATCTACAAAAAGTTGATCGCCAAATAAAGCTTGATATCATTTATCCTTGATGATCTCGTGCATAAGATACACGTGCGTCATTCGACGCCCGAGTGGGCGTGGCTAATTACCGTTCAATGCTAATGAGATAAATAATACTATCGTTTTTCAGCTTTCAGATAATTAATTGGGTCGTTAGAAAATATCAAATTTAATTGTACGAAATTGAAGAAAGAAATAAATTATATACCAACAATCTACAAAAAAGGTTTTTATTACCAAATAAAGTTTTTATCAAAGAAATGACTTTTCCCGTCCATAAAATGTATCCGATAATAAACCGGAACCGGAAATTGGTTAAAGCCTATAATCCGTACACGTAGTCAATCAAACACAAACATACTGAGTTCATGTTCATATCTGTTTTGCTTTTGATCTCTCAGATCACGCTATTAGGCTAGTTATTTTTATTGAACGTTTTTATTAACTTAGATAGATGTAAAAAAAAAAACAAAAAACAATTGTCCATTTAATTTGATGCATTTACCTTTTATTTCTGGTTTCCTATTGCCACATAGGTCACGACATTTCCTAAAGTATTTTTTTATTTGACTTTTTTTATTATCTTCAGGTAAATGAAACAGAAAAAATAAAACAATTGTCCATTTGATTTAGGTTGATGCACTTATAGCGTACTACTAGATTCCTATTGTCACAATTAATCTTTTAGGTCACGCACTTAACTAACTATAATTTTACGTTTTTATTAACTGTAGTAATTTTTTTAGAAAATCATATGTCCATTTTAATTATTGTTTTGTCCCTATATTTTACTACTAGGATCCTTTTGTCATACGTGTTAACAAGATTTAATGAAGATAACCATTAATTGATTTTGAAAAATATATGTATATATCATAAAAAGGCCTGATTCTTTATTGAAACGTAGGAGTATCAATGACAGGATATCCGGTATTCTTCAATAAAATGAAGAAACCAATCCAATCGTAAAGACTGTAAAGTTGCGCTCATTTTAGCATTTAATGGAGTTAAGTTGCTGCCTCGATTGAATGATTTAAATGCTGAATAAATAAAAGTTATTCGGAATGGAGTAAAGAAGACTGACACATATTAACTAAGCAACAACCAAAACAAACAAGAATATAAGTACTACAAAACAAATCGATATGAAAAAATCCCATTTTGAACTAAATATCCAAAGGCTCGGCAAATCATTTTATACTAGCAAACGGAATTAAAAGCGTAAACTTCCATGAAAGAAATTAAGGTCGATTGCTCCGTCTGTTGAGCTAACTACACCCCACGTGTAAATCGAAATTGAGAATGAACTTTGTATATACAGTACATGTGTTCATTTTATTCGTTTTGATGATCCTATTCTTTGCTACTAAGTTCCTGTTGTCATGAAATTAAATTAAAAAGATTTTATGAAGGTAAGTATTACTTTTTGTTGATAAATATATGTACATTAAATTATCCTAATGATAGGTAGGGGTCTTAGTGAAAGAACATCCGGTTTCCTTCAATAATCAAAAACAAACATACTTATCCATGTCCGAATCAAAATCCAGAAGCAAAGTGGAGTGAGGCCGGGTGCTCCGGAAGGGTAAGCACCTCCTGTTTAGCTAGCTACATCCGCCACGTGTGTTATCAAAATTGTATGAAAGGAACATGGAACTATATGACGTCAAATATATCCAGGGCAATCCTGGACACAGAGACGTCAAACTTATAAACAATACTGTGTTGACGGCCATAAAACGTTTTGAGGGCCTTGATAAGCCTAGGCTTGCAATATGCCTGAGTCAACAATTTATTTGCAAGCAGCCTACTTCGTTTTACAAAGTCCCTGTAGTAGGAACAGACTGTTCTATAGCGTATTAATTGGGAAACAAATACACCATAAGCTGGAGAAGCAGGTTTATTGCTGCATAGAAAATAAGAAATATATTATTATCCAACTGTTAAATTCCATCAAATAAAATCATTTTGTGCAGTTAAGTTGCTGCTCCAGTTGTTTAATATAGAAGTGTAAAAGTCAAAGATCACAGGTATATATACCACGACATGGTATGATTTTTTTTATTGATACGTAGGAGTTGCAGTGAAGAAAAATCCGGTTTCCTTCAATTAAACACATAATAGAAAATAAGAAAGGAATCCAACTGTTAAGTTCAGTTAAGTTGCTGCCTTGGTCGTTGAGTTAAGTACTGCAAAAAAGGTTACAGAAATTAGATAACACAGAATTCTTCATAAACTGAACAAAATCCATGTATCATAAATAAATGCCAAATACCAGTTGGGAGGCTTATTTTATTTTCTTAACAAATAGATACCAGAACGGTGATCAACTAACCCGCATTTCTTGTAATTATGGTGTTTTCTTAAAACGTACAAGTATGTTACAACTTAATTTAAACCCGCCGTCTTACACTTGTACGATACCGTTTTCAATGGACACGGAGAAATCGTCTCATTTTGAAAAAAATCACGTGACTTGTAACCTCTCGGGTTGACATGGAAAGAGGAAAATTTGGATATTGAAAAGTAAGATAAATAAATACATGTAAATTGTTAGAAACCTTCTTTGATAATGGTACAAAAACCGTAAAATGACTGGATCGTGTTTATCTGAAACAAATACATCGTACTAAAGGTTTTATCCATGGTCGGATTTCCTCTTTTTACATGTCAATCCGCAGTTAGGTACGGGGGCAGGTTCTGTAATTCCACGGCCCAACATCATAAATAAAAAGGCCGTTGATGGCACAAATAATTCGGTCATATGCCCATGACGTCATCAGTAACAGTAATTAGTGCTTAGGTCATAAAACGCAGACAGACGACATAAAAAACAAAATTAAAAGTAAAGTAAAAAAGTAAGCATATATATGATCTCGGTTGTGCACTTGTATTCGATTGTGAAATAAGCAATTTATTGGCATAAAAACTGGGTTTCGTCATTTAATTGATAACATAACTTTAAGCCATAATGCATCAATGACATCATTATCTTCTTGTTATCTCTAATGAAGTATTAAACTTACTACAGACACATCAAAACATATTTAAAGAAATAATTCATGTCTAAGCTAAAACATTATTTTCTTCAGCAATATTTCTATATTTGAATTTTAATTAAAGAGTCTACAGTTACATATATTACCAGTTTTAACCCAAAAGAACCAGACACCCGTCTGGGAACACAATATCCACCAGCAGACAATAAAAAGCTGAATGATTTTTTAAATTATTTTTTCAGCTTAAACGCAAATATATGACGTAATCCATAACGTCATAGTACGTTTATTCGACAGGGCTTCATGAATTTAAAAAATGTTTTCCAACTAAACGCAAATAAAAAACTGAATGATTTTTATTTTTCAGCTTAAAAGTCATTCGACAGGGCTTCATAAATTTAAAACAAAAGGTTTTCCTGTTTTGCAGCTAAAATGCACTTAAATGTCGTAACCAATGACGTCATAATACATACAGATGAAGTAATGACAGATATTATCGAAAACAAACATTAAAATCCATGTCTTAATCACAAAGAAAAAACTTCGAAACAGGCAATTTAAACAGTTGAACTTTCATCATAGTAATGGTGCAGGTGCTTCAGAAGGCTAAGCGCCTCTTGTTTCAAGCTGCACCCGCAGAAGGTAAATCAATATAAACTCGTGAAGCGAGGTCGGGTTATATTCAGTAGGTCAGCCCTAGTTACATGGGTTATCCAGTACAGGAAACTCTTAACACAAGTATTATAATAATTGTAACAACAAACTGTAAATTGTGCCATTGTGTTATTTTCTATGTATCTTTAATTAGAATTATTCCATCCATAATGAAATTATCTATAAGGTTGTATCTCAGATTTCAGAAGATTGCCCAGTTTGTACTTCTGCTTATCACGGAATATTTACAATCTAAGAATCACCCTGTATATGAATATCTTTTGTGTGACAGATATTGTCAGTTTTCTAAGATTTTTATATAAGGTGTCATTTTGAAAATCAGTCGTTTTATTCAAAAACATTTCGAAACTTTTGTTTTCTAATTTTGTTGAACGTTTTATTGATAGTACCCATAAAATATTGACAGACTTTACCAGATTTAAATAAAATAAAATTTGGATTAGACGTAACTGTAAAACTGAGGCTGTACTAGTACTCGAATGTGAAATAGTTAGTTGGTTAGTTGGTTGGTTGAATGTTGCGACGAGAACTATCTTTATCAATCTCCATGGATAAATCTATGAACAATTTCGTGTATGCATGTGAAGTGCGAGTGTGTCTTATTGACGGTCTTGTAATAGCGTGCATTTAGGGCGACGTTACCGTGCTATTTCACAGAATCAGTTCGCTGCAGACAGGCGTACCACTCCCTCAGTCCATTATACTGTGACCATGTAATGGACATCGGCAAGGAAAATTCACTTTCTCACATGTGGTCTGAGCGGGACTCGAACTCACAGGGGTGAAAGATCCTGGATATGAAGACTGGCGACTTATCCATTAGGCCCTCGCGGTCTCAAATGTGGAATAAGCAATTAATAGGCATAAAACTCGGTTTCATAATTTAATTGAAAAATACATCTAGACCATTACGCATCAATGGCGTCACAATTTTCTTGTTATTTCTAATGAGGTTATAAACCTTACTGAAGACACATAAAAATGACAATTCATGTCTTAACTAAAAACTTTTTTGACCAATATTTCTATCTTTGAATTGTAATTAAGGCGTCTACAACCATAAAATCCTTATTTTGCCCAATTTACAGCTTAAATGTACTTGTTATATGACGTAATTAATGACGTCATAGTATGTCTGTCATTTTAATGAGGTCATTCGATAGACATAATCTGAACCAAGTCTAAATCATAATCGTAAAAAAGTAAAAGAAATAGGTTGGCAAATTATTAGATTAAACACGTGAAGTTTCACCAGAGATGTGAGGCTGTGTGTTCCGGAAGGGTAAGCACCACTGTTTATTTACCTACAGTTACATAGGTTATCCAGTACAGGAAACTCTTAACATAAATATTATAATAATTGTAACCACAAACTGTGAATTGTGTCGTTGTACATATTTTCTATGTCTCTTTAATTAGAATAATTCCATTAATAATAAGATTATCTATAAGGCTATTTATCAGATCTCAGAAGATCGTTCAGTTTGCACTTCTGCTTATCACGGAATATTTACAATATAACTATCACCTTCTATATAAATCTCTTTTGTGCGACTGATATTAAGGAGATAACTATGTAACATTTGTAAAAAAAGAAGTTAAATGAATAATAAGACAATTTATTTTTGAAACTAATTTTTTTTTTCAATTTTAATAAGGGCGTCTATAGACAATAAAAAGCTTATTATTGACAGTTAAATGTACTTGTTATATGACGTTACTAATGACGTCATAGTATGTCCGTCATTTCAATGAGGTCGTTCGACAGACATTATCAAAATAAAACACTCCAATAAATGTCCGAATCACAATCGTAAAAAGTGAAAAAAAGTTTGCAAATTATTAAGTTTAACACGTGAAGTTTCACCAGAGATGTGAGGCTGAGTGTTCCGGAAAGATAAGCACCTTCTGTTTATCTAGCTACTTCCGCAAAAGGAAAATCAAACCAAACACGTAAACACGAAACAACTATATAGTACGTAAACTTAATGTTTATCAAGATGCACCCGCACTTAACACTTGAACTTGAGAAGCGAAGTCGGGTGATATCCAGTTACATACATTATCGAGTGCAGGAAACTCTTAACACAAGTATTATATTAACAACTGTAACCACAAACTGCGAATTTTGTCATTGTATATATTAGACCTATGTATCTATAATAGGAATTATTCCATCCATAATGAAATTATCTATAAGATTTTATCTCAGAAGAATGCTCAGTCTGCACTTCTGTTCACTTTGAGTTGATAGAGGTCAAAGAGAAGTGCGCAATAAACTGTAGGACCTCTCAACGTTTAAATGGAATTGATAATTATAAGCCCTTTGCAATATTTAAGACCTGTGCTCAATATCTAAAATACATCACAAAATCACGAGATCAATGTAAAGTGCAAACCTGTTGAACGTTTAACACTGAACTTAACGAAAAGGAGTCAGAGCTCGGCTACTGGGTGGCAGAGACATGGATAACAAGTGACATAAAAGCTGCAAAGAAACAGAAAAGACAGCTACCGAAAACCTGTCAAAATAAAGTCAAGATGAGCTGCCAATTTGGCAATAATTAGGTATTGTTTAACTTTCGACAGGCCTGTACTGTAGCTAACGCGGCTGATATAAGTTTCCGATTTGGTACTAATTCATGAGCTCAGTGTTTAACTTTCGACAGGCCTGTACTGTAGCTAACGCGGCTGATATAAGTTTCCGATTTGGTACTAATTCATGAGCTCAGTGTTTAACTTTCGACAGACCTGTACTGTAGCTAACGCGGCTGATATAAGTTTCCGATTTGGTACTAATTCATGAGCTCAGTGTTTAACTTTCGACAGACCTGTACTGTAGCTAACGCGGCTGATATAAGTTTCCGATTCAGTACCAATTCGTGAGCTCAATGTTTAACTTTCGACAGGCCTGTACTGTAGCCAACGCGGCTGATATAAGTTTCTGATTCGGTACCAATTCGTGAGCTCAATGTTTAACTTTCGACAGGCCTGTACTGTAGCCAACGCGGCTGATATAAGTTTCCGATTCGGTACCAATTCGTGAGCTCAATGTTTAACTTTCGACAGGCCTGTACTGTAGCCAACGCGGCTGATATAAGTTTCTGATTCAGTACCAATTCGTGAGCTCAATGTTTAACTTTCGACAGGCCTGTACTGTAGCCAACGCGGCTGATATAAGTTTCCGATTCGGTACCAATTCGTGAGCTCAGTGTTTAACTTTCGACAGGCCTGTACTGTGGCCAACGCGGCTGATATAAGTTTCCGATTCGGTACCAATTCGTGAGCTCAATGTTTAACTTTCGACAGGCCTGTACTGTAGCCAACGCGGCTGATATAATCAAAAACAAACATACTAATCCATTTCCGAATCACAATCCAAAAGCAAAGTAAAACTTTGGAACTGACAAGTTAGGTTAGACACGTGAACTTCGACCAGGGAAGTGAGGCCGGGTGCTCCGGAAGTGTAAGCACCTCCTGTTTAGCTAGCTACACCCGCCACGTGTGTAATCAAAATTGTGTGAAAGGAACATGGAACTACGAGACATCAAATATATCCAAGGCAATCCTGGACACAGAGACATCAAACTTATCAACAATACTGTGATGACGGCCATAAAACTTTTTGAGGGCCTTGATAAGCCTAGGCTTGCAATATCCCTGAGTCAACAATTTATTTGCAAGCAGCCTACTTCGTTGTACAAAGTTTCCGATTCAGTACCAATTCGTGAGCTCAGTGATTAACTTTCGACAGGCCTGTGCTGTACTTTGGTGCGTCAACTATATTTTGACAGACTGTTTATAAACACGTGTAAATACGTGTAACAATGAACACGGAGACGAAGACTCCCCGTCATGAATTATGTCAAATGCATATACATATAATGAAGATGGTCATAATAAAATCAAGGTCATTGTTATAAAAATTACATGAAAGCATGATAAACAACTAGGATAAAAAGTGAAGGTGTTCAGATATTGATGGTAGGCGGTACTCCACCTGATGGTTGTCACGGTAGATAATTACATAGTATACCGGTTTAAATTTTACAGCACTAGACGGTTGTTTCGGAATATAATTATTCATCAGTAGTGCTTGGACCAACTTTCACTGGCCATTATTGAAATTGATTACTCTTTTCATGCTTATTAAAATGAAAAAATAGCTTAAATTTATTCAAGGATGGAGTTGAAAATAACAAAAAATGACAGCATCGATAAAACTGAAATGATCTTGACTGGGTCGTAAAACACCATTACATGTACTTCACTCCATTCTAGATTTCACACACTTGGAATCATTATCTTTTTCTATTTTGTTTATAATCCATTTTTCTTTTTTTTAACAAATTTTTTTCAAAAAATAATATCCGCATCATTAAAATTATTTTGAATCTTTGTTATATCGAAAGTCCGTATTATAGTTATGCGTTTAATATATTTAATTGCACTTTTAATGGATGGTATTTGCGACACAAGGATCCGGGATTGAACTAAAAAACGTATCTGTCTTGCGGTTAATTCCGGTTTAATGGTTTCCATTGCCTTTTTACACATGCCATTTTTAGTCTTAATTTGTTTTATAATTGCTTACACACGCTTTAGTGTTTTGAGGGCATTGAGATCGAATTACTAAATTGTATAACAAGTACTTTTGTATGGACTTCATCATCGATCTTGAACGATTTTTACCCGTGAGCAATCAGTGTAATCTATTTTGTCATTATTTTCGAACAAAAATATACTAAAGATATCAACAAAATGTAACAGATCTCGAAAATAAATTATAAACAACAGTTTTGTTGGTAATATAATTTTTCAAAAAGCAATTGGTATACTAATGGGCACAACATGTTCACAGTGGTCTCTTTTCTGTAATCTTACAGGATTTTTTCCCGTGAACCAGCAGTGTAATCTTTTTGTCGTTATCGTCAAACAAAAATGTACTGAAGATATCATCAACAAAATGTTAGTTTTTGATAAAAAACATATTTGTTGTGTTTCGTAATATAATTTAGCAACAAACAATTGGTATACTTATGGGCACAAAATGTACACAGTGGTATACATTGTGTAATCGTACACGATATTTTCTCGTTAACCATCGGTGTGAAATTTTTTCTCAATATCGCCAAATAAGAATATACTGAAGATATCATCAACAAAATGTTAGTTTTTGATAGACTACATATTTGATGTAATTTCCAATATAATTTTTGCAACAAACCAATGGGCGCAACATGTACATCGATGAAATGTCTTGCTGCTTTATTTCTTCATTCGTATGAAGCATAATTTATGCAGAACCTTGTTATACATGTATCTAGAGAGAAGTCGCTAAATCATTCAAATACACACAGAGATACAATAAGTTTTTCGCGATCCATCACTTAGTAATCTTAAATTTAGAAATGTTTAAAATACCATCTATTCTAATGAGCTAGAAATCAAATATACGAATATTCGATGTAAATTAGTATAAGGGTTTCTATACGTAACAGTTGTCAGGTTTAGGTAGTTAAACAGGAGGCGCTTTCCCTTATGGACCATCCGGCCTTACTTCCTTGTTGGAAATTCGTGTGTTTAACCTAGATTACCAGTTTCAAATTTTAACTTTCCTTTGGATTGTGATTTAGACATAGATTGGTATTTTTTCTGATTTACTAGATTACAAGTCTAGGCCAAATCAAAACCAAACACAACAATCCATGTCAAAACCACAATCACAAAGCAATATAAAAAATTCTGAAGAAGGCAAAACAAGCTACAAGCGTAAACTTCCACCTAGAAAGTAAGGCCAAGTGTAAGCACTTTCTGTTTAATTACATAACTAGCTACACCCGCCACGTGTGCAATCAAAATTGAGTGGAAGGACCATAGTACTATGGAACGTCAAATAAATCCAGGACAATCCTGGACACAGACACCGACTTTGTTGCATTTTTAATCGTGTCAATACAAGTTAAGTGTCAAGTTCATGTACCCGATACTTAATTTTAATGTGATTAATTACTATATTTAGCCTTCTCATTAATTGAAACATATCTAAATTGAATTTTGTGAATTTGTGCTATATTATTTTCTGTTTTTATCTTTCTCATAAATTGAAAATAATTAAATTTTGTAAACTTGTGCTTTATTTGTTTGCTGTTTTTTAACTTCATTAATTAAAAACTATTGAAATTTTGTCAATTTGTGTTTAATTATGTTATGATAACAGGTTATGCGACAAAATTTTATTTTATTGTCCATATTTTGGTGTCATCACTTCCAACATTTCAATATATAACACCAAAAGTGCTGCTGTCTAGAGTAATTAGAGTTCTATTTTTGGTCAAGTTCAAAAATTATTTTTTGAGAAGACTAGACGTGACTTATAGTGTTAAGATAAAAGTCTCCTATATATGTAATTGAAATGAATGAATGAATGAATGAATGAATGAATGAATGAATGAATGAATAAAAAATGTTTATCCTGGCTTCGGAATAAGTTTCCTAATGAAATATTTGAGATACATTAATCATTTTGGGTAATTCTTCACTGCAAATTATTTCAGAATACATGTCACACCCATAGTCATAAATGAGACTACAGATGATTTGTGTAAGGCAAGAAATAGGCTACCAAACTAATTTAATTTAGCTATATATACTTTTCTTTTATGTTTAAAAATGATTTGCCATTTCTCTTTTGTTTCGCTTGACACGTTCAAGTGTGGTATCAAAATAATCAATTTCAAAGTCAATCATTTTTCTCCATTCGACATCTAGAGAGTTATTGAATGAAAACCACCCAGACTTTTCCAAAGACACCAGTATTTATTTGAAAATCACAACATTTTCAATTTTGCCATTTTGCTAAACATTTGTCACGTGGCAGTTTTAGCTAACCGGAACACACAGTCTCATTTTCTTGGTGAAAGTTTACATGTTTAACTGAATTTACCCATTTTTGCTTTGCTTTTAGGATTGTGATTTGGATGTGAACCTGTATCTTTGTGTTTGATCATGCAGTGTATTTCGAGAACATCACAATAATCAAAAGTATTAATCACGAAGCTAAATCAAACACACAAGGAATCTACCTCCGGTGAAGAATGCCAGAGATCCAATTCCTACAAATACTAATTTTTGACTTCCATACATAGTAATATAAACCAAGGTAAAATATTTTATTTCTTAATATGCAAATTTTAATTTTTTACCAAAAATACTTTTAGTTGGGTTTCTAAAATAAATAAATAATAAATGGATATACAGTGTTCATCGTTCCTAGTAATTCTTTATTAAAGTGTTATATACAATACTTGATGCTAATAATAGCCTATTAGAAGTATGACAATCACTTGTAGGTTGAACAGCTGAATTAGGATATGAATTTGTCAAGTTTGACACGTTTTTCATCTTGTTTTTTATCAATGTTTTCGTCAAATTAATACAATTTCTCTTACAACAAAATAATGGATCTCTTGGCATTAAAATGACAATAATATAAAGTTAACACTTGTAGCTTTATCAATGATTAATTAGAATTTTAATTGGGAATCTGATTGTCCTTGAGACAAAAACAGCTAGTCCTTAAGATTCGAGATAAAATATTGTCACATTGTCAGTAACTTCAAAAATAAAATTAGTTTTCTGAGATTATGTCACAGGTCTGTCAAAAGTTTAATACTAAGCTGACAAATTAGTGCTGTTCGAATCAACTGCATAGCTCGACCCTTCGCTAGCTGTATCTCAACAAGTGTCTTTTTGCCTCGTCAGCCTTGACGGACACTAATCATCCTTAACTCAACCACCTTGCAACCGAGCTGCCACTCCTTTTAGTTAGCTCCGTATTTAACTTTCGACAGGTCTGTAATGTATTTTGAGCTGTTCGCCTCCAGTTCTGTCACGAAGAGACACAATCACTAAAAACCACTGGATGCTATTATCACTAAAGTGAAGATTGGTAATTAAGAGTAAGGCTCCAGTTTTACAATAATGTCTTAACTAAGATTTTCTTTAACTTAAATCTTAATTTAAAATCTTGATAATTTTGCTGATATTTAAGATATTCGGGAATATAAGATGGCATTTTAAAACTCATTCAAAATTATTACATCTATTTACTAACTGTAGTACTGCCATGTGCTTCTTTTTGAATTTTTATGAAATAATACATTCAAAAGTAGCACATGACAATAAATTGTATTATTTACCATAAAATATTTTCAAAATGTACAGTAAAACCTGTTTTAAGAGGTCACTTATGGGACTGAACAAAAGTGGCTGCTTAAGACAGGTGGCCTTTAAAACCAGGTTGTGTTCCAGAAGACAAATTTATGAAGACGAACCAATTTGTTTAGATTTGTACACATTTATTTATCTATATCAATTTCTCATATATATATATATATATATATATATATATATATATATATATATATATATATATATAATATGTTTGTCAACATAATAAATAATTTATGCAAAAAAGTCTGTGATCTCGAAGTTTTCAAACTTCGTTTGTAAATAAAATGTTGAACTTCGAACAGCAAATCTATCGATATGGACAGTTCATTTGAATTAAATAAATTTGGTTGAAAATGAAAGAAATTAACAACAACTGATGATATAAAATAAACTTACTTTATTTTCGTTATAATACAAAGCACATGGCCGGTTATTAATAATCACCGGAACTGCCGGTAATACACATTGCCGTGCGCATTCCCATAAAATGTAAATAACAGAATATGAATATTTTATGATGAGATAAAAAGTTAATCATCTTGCGTGGACTCAGGTGTTTTACCGATCACGCACCTGTGGGTTGTAATCGGATTAATAGATTACTGAACTGATCATGGTTAATTACTAATCTTGAGTAACACTCGATGTTCCAGGCGAGTTATTTCGTTTCGCTCTATTACTTTCGGTGAAATCTGTATCATGGTTTCAGCTTGTGTTTTGTTTACAAATTATGACTGACCACATGTTATTCTGATAAAATTGTAAGTTGAATTTTCACTAAATTTACACCTCCAATAATTATTTATTGTTCGAACAAGCGGGGGTATTCGAGCTTTCGTAGTTCGAGCGATCGAGGTTTATTTACATTGATTTAATAGGGATTTGGACGGGACCGGCAGATAACTTAGAGTTATCCTGGGTATTCAGGGCATCGTTGTTCGAGCGATCGAATTTCTACTGTATTTACTTTGTCACAGTGTAAGGTATTGTTAAGGTAATAAATTTTGACTGTTCCATTTTTTGGCGATAAATATTTTGGCGATTTTAATGCTACCGCCAAAATTTACACCCCGCGAAAATAACCCGCTATACGGTATAACAATATAAATCGACCCGACAAGTGCGATATGCCTGAGCAATCAGCTGAACATTATATTCTATCATAAACAACTTATCGTCACTAAGGAAACAAAATCATGTGACGACTGTCACGTGACATTATAAACGGACAAAATGGCCGTCTAAACCAGGCTCTTCTATGTGGCCGGTCACGAAATTAGTGGCCGCTGACCGCGTTACACAGGTGACCGCTTATTTCAGGTGAAATAAATAGTAAAATGCATTGGGCGGGATGCAACCTGGCCGTTATCGGCAGGTGACCGTTAAATCCAGGTGGCCGCTAAGGCAGTTTTTACTGTATATGATTTGCATTGTAAGGAATGAAACTAGGGTCTGGCTCCAGTTTAATGATCATCATTTAACTAAGATATTCTTAAAACTTAAATCTGGCAAATTTAAATGAATAATTTTGATAGTTTTCGAGATATATAAGAGTTTTCAGTGTCATTTTGAAGACCACTTGAAGCTTACAACGTCCATATTTAGGTTTCTCTTGTCAAAATGTTTTCTTTAAAGTTCCGTACGAGATGATCGGAAATGGCTACATTTTATTTAAAGAAAAATCGTAGTTTAGTTATGATTTTGAAACTGAGCCACAAATTGTCTATAAATTAAGATTTTATTTCAAATTAAATTTGGTAATTTCAATTATGAATATTTTTCTTGGCGGTCGAGATATTCGGGAATAAAAGGTCCCATTTTGAAGATAACTAATTGATAAAGGTTGCTTCAAAGGTCAATTTAAACGTTTTACGATCCATATTCCAAAAACGTTTTATGATCAATGTCCTCGATACGTGTTCCAAAAGCAGAATTTTTTACGCTCAGTGTTATCAATATATGTTCAAAAACTTATAATTTATAATATGTGTTATTAATGTGTTTTACTTGTCTTGTGGTGGAGTGTTTTTGTCTGCTTTGACTTCTATCATGTTCATTATAATTTGGTTTATTTTTGCTATCACGTTCCTTTTATTTGTAAGTTTTTTGCTTTGCTTTTTGGATTTTAATTTGGACATGGAACGTTTGGGTTTGATTCTTCTAATGCTATGTAATTCATAATTTGTTATCAGTGTTTAAAACTGTCATATCATTACAGACTGAAAAACTTCACAAAATTAAATTGTTAATAACATTAGTGTGCTAAACATACGTACATTTCAACTAAAATATTGTTTTTATCTTGAAAAATAAAAAAATATTTAATTCCAACATTTTGTAAAAAAAAAAATATTTTTTTGGAATTGTCCAGATTTTTTATATTTTATTGTATCTATTTATTTATTTATTTATATATTTATTATAATTACAATTATTATTATTATAATTATAATTATTATTATTATTATTATTATTTGAAAATTTCACGGAAAACAACTTTGTCATGTGCTTATTTAAATTTTTTATTCAGATAATACATTCAAAATCAGCACATGACAGAAATAATGGATTTAAAATCACCACATGGCAACATGTAAATATTTCAATTATCACTTTCAAATACTGCAAATACTTCAATATTCAAAAACAATTAATTTCAATAAATTTAATATTTTCTAAGAATGAAATTTAACGTGAAGATTATAACATAAACCTATGCCAAATATGAATACATTCCAACCTGCTTTAAAGATCACCTCTATATAACGGTTACCTGCTTTTAAAGGCCAGTAAAATTTTATCCCGATTATTCTTTATTCATATTATTTTAACCTGTATATAAAGACAACCTCCCCAGAAAGGCTACTTTTACTGCTTCACTTGCGTGGCCTAATAGACAGGATTGACTTTAGTTATATACATGGGTGACAGAGTAGTGTTAAAACGCTTAAGTAAAGTACGAAATCTTCAGTTAAGTTTTAAGTGATGGTGAAAGGTTATTCCAAGATTATCTGTGCTCGACATTTCCTTGATATGAACCTGAAACACAAACATATAATTTCTAGGACATTACGGATGTCTGTCTGTTTTATTAAAGTGTTGTCAAACATTTCTAACACATTATTAAGTACAGTACAGTCCTGTTGAAAGTTTAACACTAAAACAAATGAAAAAGTGTGTGCGAGAGAGAGAGAGAGAGACAGACAGAGAGAAACAGAGAGACAGAGAGATAGGCGATGTAAGGTGAGAATACCACACGCATCTGCAGCATCTCTCAGTCCCTAGACAGCTTTTTGGCAGCTGTTGCCGCGATATCTATATCTCGACATTTTTTGGCAGCTTTTATCTATCACTCCGTTACTCGCTATTTATACAGTCTAACCTGTCTTAAAAGCCACCTCTATATAAAGGCCAGTAGAATTGTATCTTAATTGTTCTTTATTCATATCTTTTTCACCTGTATATAAAGATTACCTACCCATTAGGCCAATTTTACTGGTTCCCTTGGGTGGCCTTTATAGACAGGTTAGACTGTAAACTTACAACAGTGTGGAGTTTGACATGCCACCTGTCTATAAAGGCGACTTTGTCTGGTTCCCTTGAGTGGCATTTATAGACAGGTTTGACTGTACATGTAACTCGGCGGCGGGATTTCGACTCCTTTGTATTAGCTTAGTGTTAAACTTTCGACAGTTCTGTACTCTGTACTGTATTAAGCGTATATAGATTTATCTAGCAATCTAGGATTTAAAAGCTTACTGTTATGAGTTTCTGATATCACTTAATACTGATAAGTCACTTTATATGGAATTTTGAAGAAGTATGTTATAATCAGGCGTGGTCGTAGGTCGCGTCACATGATCAAATCGACTCAGCATGAATAGAAGCCGCGAGAGTGACGTCACAAATCACATTTTCTCTTCTTGTATTTCCAAATAGTCTGGTATAATCAGGCGTGGTCGTCTGTAAGTCGCATCACGTGATCAAATTGGCTCGGCATGAATAGAAGTCGCGGTAATGACGTCACAAATCAAATTTTCTCTCGGTGAATTTCCAAATAGTCTGGTATAATCAGGCGTGGCCGTCTGTAAGTCGCATCACGAGATAAAGCTGGCTCGGCAGGGATAGAAGCCACGGGATTGACAGTACAAATCAATTTGTCTCTGGATGTACCGGCAGTAACGTCTGCTCCCAACCATAGATAGTTTTCCGTGCAGATTCTGTATCTATCACACATTTTTGATTACACAACTAGCTAAACAGATGGTGCTTACCCTTCCGGAGCACCCGGCCTTACTTCCCTGGTGAAAGTTCACGTGTCAGTTCCAAAGTTTTTTATTTTGCTTCAGGAATGTGATTCGGATAAGAGTTTGATTTTGATTTGATGTATAGTTTTACAACAATAGTTTGATGTAATTCTATTTGATTTCAACATTTTCAACGTTAATTTCACAGTATCTTTGAAATAAATATAAAATCTAATTTTGTCTATTCATCTAAAGCTTTCATTACTAACTTAATGATAAAATGTACATGTATGTACAACACATATTTTTTTCTAGAATTTTTTTCTGAAACTTTATTTTTACATCAATATGTAGGCGACATCATGGTTAGGTTATGCAATGAGAATAAAAAAAAACATTGAATTGGACACCACCTGGAAAAAGAAAGCCTGGTAGACCTGGTACCACTTGGGGAGAACTATCCATGTAGAGCTACAGGAGCTGGGATATACCTGGGGGCAAACTCAACGTATGGCAAAGAACAGAGACAAATGGAAGACGATTGTTGGTGCCCTATGTCAAAGCGGGGATGTAGAGGATAAGTACGTAAGTAAGTAAGTAGGCGATTTCTACTCCATGTTGCAATAATATTACGTTTTATTATCAAATCCAACTGTACATCATGCAGGAATACTTTATATTGGAAATATATTGCTGAATACAATTTTAAGATGTACAAAATCCTCTAAAAAATCGTTAGTGTCTAGATCTATCGTATTATTACTATCATTATCTTTATAAAAATCCTCTAAAATATCAAGGATATATTTATTGATATATTAATATAATTTAGAAAATACTACATATCATTCTATTTATTACAAAGTAATGTGCTTCTTTTGATATTTTTTTTTCATTTTGATATTATTTACGTGCTACTTTTGATATTATTTACGTGCTACTTTTGACTTTTGAAATTTTATTCCATTTGCTATTTGTGAATTCATTATTTAATAAATAAAAAAAATTCAAAAAGTAACACACAACTGCATCATGCAATTGGAATAGACTTAACTTTTATGTCAATAAGGAAAAATTCAAAACAAAACCATCAATTCGCGAAAAAAAATTAACGCGAAATAAATATATTTATGGAACATTTATTTTATCAGTTCGTTAGAAATGAATAATTGAAAAGGAATACTGTGTATTTTGAATACAATACGTTAGCAAAAAAAATTCTATACAAATTCGCTAAAAAGGTTATCACTGATAAAAAAAAACTTGTGTATTGTGGTGGCGTGTTTAAGTTTGCTTTGACTTTTATCAAGTTCATTATATTTGCTATGTTTATTTGCAGAAAAAATTCTATACAAATTCTCTAAAAAAAGGTTATCACTGATAAAAATAAAAGCTTGAAAAGGAATATTGTGTATTTTGAATACAATACGTTAGCAAAATAAATTTCTATACAAATTCGCTAAAAAAGGTTATCACTAATAAAAATTAAAGCTTGAAAAGGAATATTGTGTATTTTGAATATATTGAGCTAACAAAAACGTTTTCTCTACAAAAATTGGCGAAAATATGTTGTCACTAATAAAAATGAATGTTTGAAATGGAATACTGTGTATTTTGAATTACATATTATACCAGTTTTAATTTATATTACGCTATTTATATTACGCTAACAAAAAAGTTTTCTATACAAAAATTTGCGAAAATATGTTATCACTAATAAAAAAAGAATGTTTGAAATGGAATACTGTGTATTTTGAATATATAACGCAAACAAAAAAGTTTTCTATACATTTGCGAAAATAGGTTATCACTAATAAAAAAGAATGTTTGAAATGGAATACTGTGTATTTTGAATATATTACGCTAACAAAATTTTTTCAATACAAATTTGCGAAATTATGTTATCACTTAACAAGGAAGCTTTGAAGAAAGGAATACTGCGTGTTTTGAATGTATTACGCTAACAAAAAAATTTTCTATACAAATTCGCGAAAAGATGTTATCACTTAAAAAGAAAGCTTTGAAGAAAGGCATACTATGTGTTTTGAATGTATTGCGCTAACAAAAAAGTTTCTCTACAAATTCGCAAAAGGTATCGTTGAATAAAAGTGAATGACCAAACAATAACCAGAAGCGATGTTTGAATAAACGGTCAGTTTAACAACCTTAAACTGGAAAACTTTTTTGAAAAACTTACTTTTTCAGTAACCTTAGTTTTCTTTCTATATACCACAATAGTAAAAATGTTAGAATTATCAGAAATGGGCTTATTGAAAATTTGAACACTTGTAAGACTTCCAGAATACTAATGATTATAATGGTGAATAATGTATTTTACCATGTTTTTTATAGGAATTTATGACAGAAATATGTAATACTGTGTTACTGGATTCAAACTAATTCGAATATTTTCGGTCAAACATGGAAACGTTGTTGCTGTCGAAATTCTGAAAACAAATTACATAGAAACTGAGAGAGAGAGAGAGAGAGAGAGAGAGGAGAGAGAGAGAGAGAGAGAGAGAGCACGTCGTGTTCATTTGAAATAAAGCATATTGTAACAAAAAACGTGCAAATACGTACTTAGAGTGTGTGTGTGTGTGTGTGTGCGTGTGTGTGTGTGTGTGTGTTTTCAAGATGGCACATTGGAACAAAAACATGCAAGTTCGTATTTGCAAAGTTGAAGAGAGAGAGAGACTAGTAATAAAGATTCCTTACCTTAAATGGAAGGCTCATAACCAATAAGCATTTTGTTAATCCGACGAGGAAAACAGCAATCTTCATTATTCCGTTGTTAAAAGTTTTTTTCTCAATCAAGGTCTTCACTTGGGTTTTCAAAATAGCTCAGTACTTTCACGAAAGCGTCGACACCGGTAGTTTAAAAAAAATTCAATTTAACTTATTTCTTTTAATATCTCAAAAGAAATTAATCGAAAAGTTGCCAAATTCAGAAAAAAAACTTGTTTGAAATCGTTCTTTACTTGTTCTTGTGTTGTTTCTCTTATCAAAATTCAAATAATGCGTGTGCTCTAATTATAATGTCAGCTGTCCTTGCTCTTTAAGCCCCCGGTGCCGTTTATTGTACTATAACCGTATTTGGCGCTGGTCTTTATACACCCATAGATGTAACTAACTTTATATCTGATTGGAAGGTTCTATGGCAACACACGTGGAGATAATTCTAATAATCGGATCGATATTTGGTACGGCACTTAATTCCGATTTCCTAACTCGCCAATCACAGTCAATCACAGAGAATCTATTAGGTGTACAGAAAACGTCAACAGAATTATTTTAAAATACTCCAGAGATGACATTATATATATTGATAGCCATAGTAGTTCATAAATGAGTATTATGAACTTCTGAAATCCATTAAATGTATTAACCTCTAAAAGAAGCAACCATTCCCATATTTATTTTTCCCTTATATTCAATCTGTACAGGCCTGTCAAAAGTTAAACACTATGCTAACTGGACATGGACCAGTATTTTTGGTTCACTTTTTGGATTTGTAATTGGACATAGATTGGTATTTTTGTCTTTGACTTTTGGACATGGATCGATATGTTTGTGTACAACTTTTGAGGTTGGAATTTAAACATGGATCGGTATGTTTGTGTTTGACTTTTGGGCTTGTGATCGGTATGTTTGTGTTTGACTCTTAGGGTCGTTGTTTGAACATGGATCGGTATGTTTGTGTTTGACTTTTGGGCTTGTGATCGGTATGTTTGTGTTTGACTTTTAGGATCGTTGTTTGAACATGGATCGGTATGTTTGTGTTTGACTTTTGGGGTTGTAATTTGAATATGGATCGGTATGCTAGTATTTGCCTTATGGGATTGTGACTTGAGCATGAATTGGTATGTTTTTGTTTAACTTTGGGATTATGATTTGGACATGGACAGGTATGTTTGAGTTTGACCTTTTTGGATTGTGATTTGAACATAGACTGGTATATGTGAGTTTGACTTTTGGGTTGTGATTTGGACGTGGACTGGTATATATCAGTATGTATTACGAAATGAAAGTCACATATCTTTCGGATGGGAACTTAAAATACATGAGGCCCCGTGTCACGGTAAGCGTGGCACGATAAAGAACCCTACTGTATAAGGCCATCAGGGAAACGCACAGACAAAATTTCTGTGCCTTCTCTTAAACCTGTCGATGTCTTGTTATAAGTTGAATATTCTTGACTGGAAAGTTAAACACCATTAATCAACTCAACTCTGTGTTTGAATCGTAAGCATTGAATCCCGATTATTTTTTAGTAAACACCCGCAAACTAGTTTGATGGGGTTATATAGGAATCACCATGTCGGTCTCTCTGTCCGTGTTAAATCGTGTCCGGGCCATATCTCATACTTGCTTTTGACGACTGTAATAAAACTCCACATCAATAATCTTAATGGTCCAAAGGTGTGTCATGGCCTTGAAATAAGGTCACATAGGAAAGGACAAGGAAGCGGGAACATATTAAATGTTGTGGGCGCGGGGTATCTGGTTCTTAAGTGACAGTTCTAGTTTTTCTAACTTACATTATTATAATTATAGAGTGTATGATATTGGTTTCATTCGTAACAAATATACTTTAAGAAAAGAAAAAGTAATACATCATCACCCATCATATTAGTAACTCGAGATATGGGTCATGGGAGAAACAATATTTACGATATATGCGTGGTGAATCTTTGAACGTATCTATAAAAAAAATGAATCCCTGGATGATTTAATGTGAAGATTTATATTTACATTACTCTTGTTTTATGAGAATAAATGCAATTATTGAGCAATAACCAACATTCATCAAATGACAACTTTCAGTCATTTTTTATTACTAATGCGTATGCATGTGACGTCATTTATCGCCTGCTGTTCCAGCAACTGGATATATACAAGTTGTAAACATACATACTTACAAAGTGTTACTTTTGTTTTATGAGAAAAAATGTAATTATTGAGCAATAACTACCATTCATCAAATGACGACTTCAGCCGATTTTTATTACTAATGCGTATGCACGTGACGTCATTTATCACGTTCTGTTTCAGGACCTGGCCCCAGTTTCACTATCATTCCTTAACTAAAATTTTTCTTAACTTAAATTAAATAAATTTTGGTAATCTCTTTTTGGAACTACTGGTGAATATTTTTGTCAAAACTAATGCAATTGTTTTAATCTAGAAGTGATCTTAAAAATGACACCTTTAATTCCTGAATATCTTAAAAATTAACAAAATTATAAAAAATTGAAATTTTGCAAGATTTAAGTAAAGGAAAAATCTTAGCTATGAAATTATTGTTAAAACCGGAACCAGCAACTGGACATGCTTGACGTAAGCAGTAGTGTTTTAACGTGTATTTAAAATAATTCAATCTTGTGAATAAACGTCATCGAAGGGGGTCAAAAATGGTTTGAATGAGCAGGTGGTCCTTATATTTCTTCAATATTTTGATGAGCTAAATCCACGTTGATCACATGACGAGACTTACTGATCTTATATCCAAACCAAGCAAGGACTTGAGCATCGACAATTTAAACATTAATGGGTTATATAGTAAAATTAACGATGCTGACTTTATCAATTTCGTAAACGGATACGATCTAATTCTATTTACGGAAACAAGATTAAACAACAGGGACAATGTAGAATTAAAGGGGTTCGATTTATTAGAACTACTTAACCGTACAGTTAATGTTGGAAGACGCAGTGAAGGCGGTCTTGGTGTGTTTTGTAAAGGTAACATTAGCAAAGGTATACATATTGAAAAAAATCACAAAATGGACTCCTTGTCTTAAAATTAGATAGAATATTTTTTAATTTTGAAAACGATCTATATATTTGTTTGGTATACATACCACATGTGAATTCAGAATATTATAAAACTGTTGATTTTGACTTTTTTCAAGAATTAGTTGATATTACCGGTGAGTATGAGAGTAAAGGTGATTTCTTTATTACAGGTGACTTTAATAGTAGAATAGGTTTATCTGATGATTATGTTAGTGACAATAATTTAGATAGGTTTATAGACACGGTTCCTGAACAAGAGGATATACAACTACCAAAAAGACAATCAAGAGACAAAGTTGTTAATGTGTTTGGTAAAAAACTACTTGACTTGTGTAAAACTACAGGATTGAAAGTTGTAAATAGTCGTATATCTAATGATGTTGTTGGTAAATTTACTTTTTGTAATGAAATAGGTAGAAGTACTATTGATTATTTTCTGTCTTTTCCTCAGAAATTTAGTTTAGTTAAAACATTTGATGTATTACAATTTAATGAATTTTCTGACCATGCGCCAGTTTTATGTTCATTTCAGTTTGATAGTACAGAGCCGGACATTGAATACAAGAGATCACACAGCTACATACAATGGAACAGCTACAAAGAGAACATATATGTAGACGCTATAAATGAAGTGATACCAAATTTGATGGAGTTAGTCAACGATCTTGGAACTTCAACGGATGTTGATCAGTGTGTTAATAAGATAAGTGAAATAATCTATATTAAAGCATATAGAGTGTTTGGTAAAGAGTCAAAGGGGTATAACACATCAAATAATGTTAAACAGAAAGAATGGTTTGATTCGAAGTGTCATATATATAGAAAACGTTTTAATTCTTGTAGAAACGACTTTTATAGAGATGGAAGTGATGGTAATAAACTCCGTTATTTACAGGCGCGTAATGCATATAATAAGGTAAAACGATCGGCGAAAATGAACTTCAAACGTAAAAAAGGTGAAGAGTTACGAACTCTTGCTAAGACAGACCCAAAAAAGTTTTGGAAATCAATTAAACCGAAATCTAGAAACGAATGTCCGGTGCCTTTGGGTGATTTTTTCACGAATTTTAAAAACGTATTTGGAGAGGATCTTCCAGACCTTAGTGACGATATTCAGAATTTATTAAATGAAACTATTTGTGTTAAAGATATTGAGGAACTTGATAAACCTTTCAGTGTAGAAGAAGTCATTAACATCATTAAGAAATTAAAACGCAACAAAAGTTCTGGGATAGATAATTTACTTAGTGAAATGTTTTTACCTATTAATAAACTTATTGCACCAGTAGTTTGTGTGTTATTTAACTATATGTTTACTAAGTGTGAATTTCCACAGTTATGGACCAATGGAATTGTGGTTCCTGTTCCTAAAAAGGGGGATAAAAGTGACCCGAACAATTACAGACCAATAACCTTGGTCAGTGTATTTTCTAAAATTTTTACATCCCTAATTAACGATCGTCTACTTACATGGGCAGAAAAGTGTGATGTGTTGAGTGATTCTCAGTTTGGTTTTAGACCAGGACGATCAACTATTGATGCTATATTTATTTTACACGGGATCATCACGCATACTTTACAGAATAAAGAAAAACTATATTGTTCTTTTATAGACTTTAGAAAGGCCTTTGATAAAGTAGATAGGCGGTTTTTATGGTACAAACTAGCAAAAACTGGATGTAGTGGTCGCATGTTAGAAATGATAAAACAGATTTATAAAACAATTGATATATGTATTCGCTCAAATGGAATTTACTCGGAAACATTTGAAAATTATTGTGGTGTCAAACAAGGTGAACCGCTGTCGCCTCTTATGTTTTTGATATTTCTTAATGACATAGCTGATGATTTGTGTACGGATTCTAGTAGCAGCGTGGACGTCAATGGTTTCCTTCTACATGTATACATAATCTTATTCGCTGATGATACCGTCTTATTTTCTAAAACACCACAAGGTTTACAGGAACTTTTGAATAAACTTTATACATACTGCACGAAATGGTGTATAGACGTTAATATCGACAAAAGTAAAGTGGTTATATTCCAAAACGGTTACAAAAATGTTAATTATAATTGGGTTTACGGACAACAAAAATTGGAAATCTGTGACAAATATGTTTATCTTGCTGTATTGTTACATAAAAACGGGAAATTCAACCATACCCAGAAACGACTATCAGAACAAGGTTCAAATTCGTTGTATAATCTCATGAGGATCTCCAAAGACGTGCACCTCTCTGTAAAGGACACCTGTGATCTCTTTGATTCAATGTGCGGGTCTGTACTATCATATGCCTCTGAAATATGGGGATTTGATAAAGGTAAAGATATAGAGCTTATCCATAATAAATATTGTACATTGTTTTAAATGTTAACAGGTCTACTCCAGTTGAGGCCATGCTTGGGGAACTTGGTCGTATGCCATTACACATTAAACGTAAAGAACGCATACTCAAGTACTGGTTGAAAATTTTGCAAAATCATAATAATATTTTATTTAATATATATTTAATGTTGCTTTCAGACGCTAACAATGGCAAGACTAATTGGGTGTCAAATATAAGAAGTCTTATATTTGATCTAGGTTTTCCTAATTTATGGTATAACCAGTTTTATATTTCTATTGACTATAATATGTTAAGACAACGGTTACATGACCAATATCTACAGCAGTGGTATAATTCCATTAATACTATATCTAAGCTTACATTTTATAAAATCTACAAAAGAGACCTGCAGTTTGAATCTTACTTAGATTGTTTAAACACGCATTTTCAAACTTATTGTCGAAATTAAGATGTGGTAGTCTCAAGTTATGTGTAGAGACTGGTAGATACTCTAATACACCTCGTCATTTAAGAATCTGTCAGTGTTGTAGAATGCGTGTAGTAGAGGACGAATACCACTTTGTTCTGGTATGTCCAGCATATAGGCAAATAAGGTTAAAATTTTTACCATCTTATTATAATCACTGGCCAAATATTCACAAATTCTGTAATATTATTAGCAATCAGTCTAAAACTTTATTATTAAAACTTGCTAAATATTTATATAATGCTTGGATTGCAAGAAGTCATATTCTTGATATCAGCTAATACTTTTATTATGATATTATTATTATTAATTTCATTATTATTATTATTATTATTATTATTATTTTTTATGTTCAATATAGATACTGTATTTCCTGCCAGCCATCAAGTATTATTATATAATATTGCTATGTGGCTACAAGCCTGTATAAATGCTTAATGCCAATAAAGATTATTATTAATTAAAAAACGCAGATTTTTCTTATTATTTATTTATTTATTTATTTATTATTTTTTATTTTATTTTATTTATTTATTTATTTTTTATTTATTTATTTTTATTTATTTTTTTATTTATTGCTGCTGGACCGAAATCAATTATTTCATTCAATATATTTATTTTTTAATATGAATTACAGATTATACGAGTGTTAATTTTACAGCACTAGACAAACGTTTCCAATACACTTCCCTTATGAGGTTAGCCAGTTTATCACGTGGTACCCCATAACGTTTCTGCTGAACAATTATTTTCATTGGAGATGGAATCGCTTTAGTTCACGTTTTCCCGTAAAATGACGTTACATCGGAAAATTTCGACGTCAACGTCTTACAAAACGTTCCGTACAAACGTTAAGAGGTATGTTGGCAAACTCAATTATCAGTAGTGCTTGGGCCAAAATTGTGAAAACAATTTTTTTCAAGGGGTTGAAAAAATATATCCAAAGATGACCAATTCTGAAGAAATTGGATTACGAAATACCACATCTTAACATTTAACCAAATAAATAAAAATCACTATTGCATCGCTGTGGTGGGGATGGGGTTAAAAACATAATCATTAATTAATATGTCGAATGATATCTTATCAGAAATTCTAACATGACCTGCGTATTCCTTTAGAGAGCCAGCCGTTATACCCATCGCTGTTCCGTTTTAATGGCGTATTCCCTTGCTCATCTTATGACGTCATGTTATGTTCCCCGCACAATGGTTGTGACGTAATTTTCATTCATAAAATCATTTATTTCAATGGAGGTAATCTAAACAGCGGCATTGTTTCAATGGACGTTTTTGCAAATACATAGTAAAATGTACTTCCGAAGAAAGAGTTCGCAATGTTTATTTGAAATTGTTTTATTCAAGTAATGTTAGAATTAAAATGATCAACATTTACCCGTGGTATATCGTCGAATAATACACGTGCCGTCGCTAACATGCGGCGAATATATCACTCGGTGGCAAAGCCACCTCGTGATATATTCTTCCGCATGTGAACTCCGGCCTGTGTATTATTCGACGATATACGCCACTTCGTGATATATTCGCCGTATGTATACGACGGCACGTGTATTTTTCGACGATATACCACAGGTAAATGTTGATAATTTCTTAATTTTATTACAAGTATTTTTTTTTTAAATATTTTTAAGTATCTTTGTGTAATTCACTTTGCTAATAAGGCTGTTCACAGCGTCCATTCAGAGTTATTTCTCAATAAACGGAATGAAAACTAGATTTATGCTTAAGTGTTAAGGGATGTTTTCACACATATGTCCATGTTTTAATGCTCTGTGGGAGTAATCAAATGATAAACGATAAACATCACTTTAAGTAAAGTGTAATTGTTTTTTAAATCCGCTTGACGGTAAAACAATATCTTCAATTATAACTTATTTTATTTTCCTACGGCGTGTGGATCGTATTTAATGCCTGTAAACAAGGCCTACAGTACAGACCTGTCGAAAAGTTTAACACTAAGCTAACGAATAAGTGCCGATTAGTAAGCTCAATTCAGACCATTTGTTAGCTATACCTTCATAGTTGCTATTTAGCTCAGTTGGTAGAGTGTTCGCTCCGTAAGTGGGAGGTCGTGGGTTCGAACCCCGGCCTGATCTAACCCAAGACTTAAAAGTGGTGGGTAGTGACTGTTAGTGTAGTGACTGTTCTTTCGCCAAGTATTCGGCATTACAGAATGAAAATCACGGTTCTTTCGGATGGGAACTTAAAAAAACGAGGTCCCGTGTCTTGGTAGCTTTGACACGATATAGAACCTTGCTTATAATGCCATAAGCGCAATGCACAGGCAAAATTTCTGCACCGTCGCCTATAGCTGGCGACGTCTAGATATAAGTGAAATATTCTTGACTGGAACGTTAAACATCAATACTCGACTCTAACTATTTATATGTCTGCCGCTCGGCACCAAAGCTTTGCCTCCTTTTCGGTGTTAAACTTTCGACAGGTCTGTATTGGACATATGATAAAGAATTTATATAGCAAATAAACCGCAACAAGTGGGAAGTAATAGTTTTAATAACGAATTGCTAGCGTGTGTGATGACTTCAACTTTACGTGTTATACGTCTTGTTTTCAATGTTATTGTCAATGAAATATAAAAGATACGAATGGTTCTTCAAGTTCTACTTCATATTTAGACTTATACTTCAATTCTTACGCCAACGAAAGGCTACATTTGAAGCTGCATGACAAACTTGATGACTGCAATTTTTCTAGTGTCCACTTTCCTTCTCTGTAAAGCAATACACATGCTTCTTTTTATAATGTATTTGTTTAAAAAATAAAACGCTATGGTAGAGTATGTACGCACTACATGAACTTAATACAACAAAGCAAGCTGCAAACAAATGAATAGTTTACGCAGGAATATTGTAAGCCTGGGCCTATCAGGGCCCTTTTTACGGGGTATTATGGCCAAGTTTTATGACCGTTGATACGTCTGATGTCTGTATCCAAAATTACCCTGGAAATATTTCACATCCCATAATTCCATGTTCCTTTAATCACAAAGTTTGATTAAACACGTAGCGAGTGTCGCTAACTAGGCAGGAGACGCTTATTCTTTCAGAGTACCCGACTTTACTTGTTTTACATTTGAAAATAATTTGCCAGCTTCTTAGTATTTACTTTGCTTTGGTGCAATGGTTTGGACATGGATTTTGTTATGTTTGTTTTACTTGCTTTTAAATTTTGGTTTTGGGTTGGTATGTTTATTTTTATTTTGCTTTGAAATTTTGGTTTGGACATGGATTGTTGTATTTTTTTTTACTTTGCTTTAGGGCCCTGGATTGGACGTGGAATGGTATGTTTGTTGTTACTTTGCTTTGGGTGGTGGTTTGGACATGGATTGGTATTTTGTTTATTTCTTTGTTTTTTTTTTTTTTTTTTTTTTTTTTTTTTTTTTCTTTTTTGGTTTTTTGATTTTGGTTTGGAAATTGATTTGTATGTTTGTTTTTATTTTGCTTTGGTGAGGTGGTTTGGACATGGATTGGTGTGTTTGTTTTTACTTTGCTTTGGGGTGGTGGTTTGGACATGGATTGGTATGTTTGTTTTTACTTTGCTTTGTGATTGTGATTTAGACATGGATTGGTATGTTTGTTTTTACTTTGCTTTGGGGTGGTGGTTTGGACATGGATTTGTATGTTTGTTTTTACTTTGCTTTTGGGTGGTTGTTTAGACATGGAATGGTATGTTTGTTGTTACTTTGCTTTGGGTGGTGGTTTGGACATGGATTGGTATTTTGTTTATTTCTTTGGTTTTTTTTCTTTGCTTTGGGGTGGTGGTTTGGACATGGATTGGTATGTTTGTTTTTACTTTGTTTTGGTTGGTGGTTTGGACATGCATTGGTATGTTTGTTTTAGTTTTGCTTTGGGTGGTGGTTTGGTCATGCATTGGTATGTTTGTTTTTACTTTGCTTTGGTGGTGGTTTGGACATGGATTGGTATGTTTATTATTATTATTATTATTATTATTCTTTGAGATTTTAGTTTGAAAATGGATTTGTATGTTTTGTTTTTACTTTGCTTTGTGATTGTGATTTGGACATGCATTGGTATGTTTGTTTTTAATTTGCTTGGGGTGGTGTTTTGGACATGGATTGGTATGTTCATTATTATTATTATTATTATTATTATTATTATTCTTTGAGATTTTAGTTTGGAAATGGATTGGTATGTTTGTTTTCACTTTGCTCTGGGGTGGTGGTTTGGACATGGGTTGGTATGTTTTGTTTTTACTTTGCTTTGGATCTTGGTTTGGACGTAGATCGGTTATGTTTGTTTCATTTATATGGCTTCCTGTAGCATGGTTAAAAAAATTAAAAATACTAGTAAGCAATTGATAAAAATGTACATTTCATCAAAATACAAAACGAATAGCCCAAAAGAATTACGAGAGACCGATACATGAGAAAACAACCAACCAAGATAAAAAGAAAACAACCAACGACAATACGAACCAAATGCAAATTAATGATTTAACAGCCAATATCGACCAACAACACAACACAATACAAGTCAATGATAATACAACTAACGCAACAAACAACTCAATAATGCAAGTTAACGACAAAAAAGCCAACGAAACTAAATATAAGACATAATTTGAATTAGTGACAAGACACCCAACTATAATGACACCACACAATAAAAAGTCAAATATGATTTGTACCGTTTAGATGGAATGATAGGAATATGATTTCTTCAAGGGTTTGTAATTCAATTAACAGGAACTACTTTCCAGGGTGGTTTCTTAATGGTATGATTGGCCGTCACATTTGTTTGTTGGTAGACAATGAAATTTAGAAAAATCGAAACGATAAAACAATCACAAGACAAAAGAGAAGACATCAGAAACATATTGGCCTCACTGATTACAAAATCACCGAATTTGAATGGATTTGGAATAAAATGACACTCAGTGTTGCAGCTATACTGTATGATTGTGCTCACCCCAACACTCGCAGTTTTCACAAAAGTGGCCACAATATAAAGACATTTACCAATATTAAACCAAAAACTTTAAATATATAAGATGTCGTAAAGCGTTTGTAAATGACGTCATTGAAGAACAATGCAGTCGTACTGTGGGTGGATCAGTGCATTTAAAATAGTGAACCAAAATCTCTTGAATGTACACCTTTACGTACTACGTTTATAAATGACGTCACCTAAAGGACAATGCAGTCGTACTGTGGGTGGATCAGTGCATTTAAAATAGTGAACCAAATCTCTTGAATGTACAACCTTTACGTACTACGTTTATAAATGACGTCACTAAAGGACAATGCAGTCGTACGGGGGTAGATCAGTGCATTTAAAATAGTAACCAAAATCTCTTGAATGTACAACCTTTACGTACTACGTTTATAAATGACGTCACTAAAGGACAATGCAGTCGTACTGGTGGGTAGATCAGTGCATTTAAAATAGTAACCAAAATCTCTTGAATGTACAACCTTTACGTACTACGTTTATAAATGACGTCACTAAAGGACAATGCAGTCGTACTGGTGGGTAGATCAGTGCATTTAAAATAGTAACCAAAATCTCTTGAATGTACAACCTTTACGAACAACGTTTATAAATGACGTCACTAAAGGACAATGCAGTCGTACTGGTGGGTGGATCAGTGCATTTAAAATGGTGAACCAAAATCTCTTGAATGTATACATTAATTACATTTACCATGTTTACGTACAGCGTTTATAAATGACGTCACTAAATGACAATGCAGTCGCACTGGTAAGTCGATCAGTGCATTCAAAATACTCAAACAAAACTGGCATAATCAGTCAGAGCTTTGGCTTTTGGCGTTACTTTTACCCCCGCGAAGTCCTTATTTCCATCTGTTGTGTTTAATTATATTTTTCAGTCTGAAAATAAACATTAGTGAAAATTTGGCACCATTTTGAGTACAATATAAATGAATTATGACGGTTTTTAGAAAATTATATACATGTACACGATTTTGAGGTATACATGTACGATAGAATTTCTAGGAACTCTTAACTTCGGAACTTTACATTCTAGAATACATGTAGATTTCCTGAGACCTTAACCTAATAAATGAATAATGCAATCTTATTGAAAAGTTTATGTGAGATTGGTTCATTGACTAAATGGGATTTTACGTCCCTGTCAAGAATATTTCACTCATATCGATATGTCACCAGTTATAGGTTTAGTGACAGATATTTTGACCTTTCCAGTTCGCTCAGGGTAATGTGCAGGGAGAGTTTAACGTACAACGCCTGTCTTGACACGGGGCATCGGTTTTAAGGTCTCTTCCGAAGGACTCCTTTGTTTTCATTTCTAAATGAAATGAGTGCTTGGCGAAAGAAAAGTCACTACCTTTTTCAAGTCTTGGGTCAGACCCTAAAAGGGTTCGAACCTACAAACACTCAATAGTCCAAGCGAGCACTATACCAATAGAGCTACCATAGTGGTCTTATAATAAGGGATTCTAAAAAAGAATTCAGCAGATCGTTCTGACCGATAGTTTTTGTGGCAGATTCTCTTAAGGCCATTTTTTCAGATCATTTTCTTTTTGTTTGATTTATATTAGCTATTTCATAATGACCGACTAGATGAACATCTTCAAATAAACTGGAGATCGTGAACTACTAGTATTTTTACTTACTGCGTGTATTTTTCTGGTTATCAATAAGAGTTGAGTTGAGAAATGATGTTTAACGTCATAGTCAAGAATATATCGAGATGTCGCCAGCTTTTGAAGAAGTTGCAAAAATTGTCCTGTATATACAGCAGGGTTCTTTGTCGTGCCAGGCCTACCGTGACATGGCATCTCGTTTTGTTTAAGTTCCGATCCGAAAGAACCGTGACTTTCATTACGTAATGCCAAGTGCATTAGAAAAGAACAGGCAGTCTTGGGTCAGACCCGGTCGGGGTTCGAAACCACGACCTTCCACTTACGGAACATAGTTATCAACGAGTCTTCTTTAATAATTACATTTATTTTAAAACTGTTGAAAACAAAAGCATAAATGCATGATATAACCATACTATGATTCAGTGGCAGTGTCGCATTGTTAATTTTTTATGTGTTCTCACCTTCAGGCATTAACGAGCGTCAAAACTTGAACATATATTTTTTCAGAATTATTCTAAAAGTGCAAATATAAAACACTCTGAATTAGTTTAAATAACAATTGTGCTTTTAGCCGTAAGCTCGTTTTCATTCCGCGTTGCCCCCTCTGTTTTGACGCATGTTTTGGGGTTGGGCTATTTGACCCATTCTACATAATAGTATTAGAACGCTTATTATCCAAAGCTTCTTAATCCGTAAAGTACAGATTATTCATCTGAGGCTCCAAATATGAATGCAAACATGCGTGTTTATAAAAGATTTCACAGGTTTGAATTCAAAACAAATTGAGTCTCTAAATCCCGTGATGTGAGAAGTGCGATTTTGCGTTTTCGGAGGCGTGATTAGAAACAAGATCAAATTACGTCAATAAACATTTCATCATGTGGCGTATTCACTAAGAACATTAGGCCTTGCAATACATAGCTGGTTTAACTGTAAAGACAGGTGAGGTGGTCTTTATATAGAGATGGTCACTAAAGCAGGCTTTATTGTATAGACAGGAGGCCTTATATAATACAAGGGCGACCGTTATATAGCAGGTTTTACTAAATAAACAATTTGTCTTTAGATAGAGGTGGTCAGACTCACTATAGCAGGTTTTACTGTATAGACAGGTTTTCTTCATATAGAGGTGGTCACTACATCAGATTTCACTATATAGATAGTGGTCTTTATATAGAAGTGGTCACTATAGCACGTTTTACTGTATAGACAGTGGTCTTTATATAGAGGTGGTCACTATAGCAGGTTTTACTATTTAGACAGTGGATTTTATATAGAGGTGGTCACTATAGCAGGTTTTACTATATAGGCAGTGGTCTTTATATAGAGGTGGTCACTATAGCAGGTTTTACTATTTAGACAGGTGGTCTTTATATAGAGGTGGTCACTATAGCAGGTTTTACTATATAGACAGTGGTCTTTATATAGAGGTGGTTACTATAGCAGGATTTACTATATAGACAGTGGTCTTTATACAGAGGTAGTCATTGTAGCAGGTTTTACTATATAGACAGTGGTATTTATATAGGGTTGATCACTATAGCAGGTTTTTACTATATAGACAGTGGACTTTATATAGAGGTGGTTACTATAGGAGGATTTATTTTATAGACAATGGTCGCTATATAGAGGTGGTTACTATAGCAGAATTTACTACATGTATATAGACAGTGGTCTTTATATAGAGGTGGTCACTATAGCAGGTTTTACAATATAGACAGTGGTATTTATATAGGGGTGGTCACTATAGCAGGTTTTACTATATAGACAGGGTTTTCTATATAGACGTGTTCGCTATAGTAGGTTTTACTATATAGACAGTGGTCTCTATATAGAGTTGGTCACTACATCAGGTTTCACTATATAGATAGTGGTCTTTATATAGGGGTGATTACTATAGCAGATTTTACTATATAGTGGTCTATATATAGAGGTGGTCATTATAGCAGGTTTTACTATATACACAGTGGTCTATATATAGGGGTGGTCACTATAGCAGATTTTACTATATAGACAGTGGTCTATATATAGAGGTGGTCATTATAGCAGGATTTACTATATACACAGGGTCTTTATATAGGGTTGGTCACTATAGCAGATTTTACTATATAGACAGTGGTCTTTATATAGAGGTGGTCATTACAGCAGGTTTTACTATATACACAGTGGTATTAATATAGAGGTGGTCACTATAGCAAGTTTTACTGTATAGACAGTGGTCTTTATATAGAGGTTGTCATTATAGCAGGTTTTACTATATACACAGTGGTATTAATATAGAGGTGGTCACTATAGCAAGTTTTACTATATAGACAGTGGTCTTTATATAGAGGTGCTCATTATAGCAGGGTTTACTATATACACAGTGGTGTTAATATAGAGGTGGTCACTATAGCAAGTTTTACTGTATAGACAGTGGTCTTTATATAGAGGTGGTCACTATAGCAGGTTTTACTATATAGACAGTGGTCTATATATAGAGGTGGTCATTATAGCAGGTTTTACTATATACACAGTGATATTAATATAGAGGTGGTCACTATAGCAAGTTTTACTGTATAGACAGTGGTCTTTATATAGAGGTGGTCACTATAGCAGGTTTTACTATTTAAACAGTGGTCTTTATATAAAGAGGTGGTCACTATAGCAGGTTTTACTATTTAGACAGTGGTCTTTACATAGAGGTAGTCACTATAGCAGGTTTTACTGTATATACAGGTTGCTTTATACAATGGTGGTCTCTATAGCAAATTTTACTGTATAGACAGTGGTCTTTATATAGAGGTGGTCACTATAGCAGGTTTTACTATAAAGACAGTGGTCTTTATATAGAGGTGGTCACTATAGCAGGTTTTACTATTTAGACAGTGGTCTTTACATAGAGGTGGTCACTATAGCAGGTTTTACTGTATAGACAGTGGTCTTTATATAGAGGTGGTCACTATAGCAGGTTTTACTATTTAAACAGTGATCTTTATATAGAGGTGGTCACTATAGCAGGTTTTACTGTATAGACAGTGGTCTTTATATAGAGGTGGTCACTATAGCAGGTTTACTATATAGACAGTGGTCTTTATAAAAAGGTGGTCACTAAAGCAGGTTTTACTATTTAAACAGTGATC
Source organism: Anadara kagoshimensis (assembly GCA_021292105.1). Lineage (NCBI taxonomy): Eukaryota > Metazoa > Mollusca > Bivalvia > Arcoida > Arcidae > Anadara > Anadara kagoshimensis. Next base: position 8,026,443 of record CM037868.1, on the reverse strand, counting down.
TTTATATAGAGGTGGTCACTATAGCAGGTTTTACTGTATAGACAGTGGTCTTTATATAGAGGTGGTCACTATAGCAGGTTTACTATATAGACAGTGGTCTTTATAAAAAGGTGGTCACTAAAGCAGGTTTTACTATTTAAACTGGTCTTTACATAGAGGTGGTCACTATATCAGGTTTTACAATTTAAACAGTGGTCTTTATATAAAGGTGGTAACTATATCAGGTTTTACTATATAGACAGTGGTCTTTACATAGAGGTGGTAACTATATCAGGTTTTACTATATTGACAGTTCACCTTTATAAAGAGGTTGCCAATATAGCAGGTTTTACTGTATAGACAGGTTGTCTCTATATAGAGGTGGTCACTATAGCAGGTTTAACTATTTAGACAGTGGTCTTTATATAAAGGTGGTCAGTATATCAGGTTTTACTATTTCGACAGTTTACCTTTAAAAAGAGGTGGTCACTATAGCAGGTTTTACTATTTAGACAGTGGTCTTTACATACAGGTGGTCACTACAGCAGGTTTTACTATAAAGACTGTGATCTTTATATAGAGGTGGTCACTATAACAGGTTTTACTGTATAGACAGGTGATCTTTATTTAGAGGTTGTAACTATAGCAGGTTTTACTATATAGACAATGGTCTTTATATAGAGGTGGTCACTATAGCAGGTTTTACTATTTAGACAGTGGTCTTTATATAGAGGTGGTCACTTTAGCAGGTTTTACTATTTAGACAGTGATCTTTATATAGAGGTGGTCACTATAGCAGGTTTTACTATATAGACAGTGGTCTTTATATAGAGGTGGTCACTATAGCAGGTTTTACTATTTAGACAGTGATCTTTATATAGAGGTGATCACTATAGCAGGTTTTACTATATAGACAGTGGTCTTTATATAGAGGTGGTCACTATAGCAGGTTTTACTATTTAGACAGTGATCTTTATATAGAGGTGATCACTATAGCAGGTTTTACTATATAGACAGTGGTCTTTATATAGAGGTGGTCACTATAGCAGGTTTTACTATATAGACAGTGGTCTTTATATAGAGGTGGTCACTATAGCAAGTTTTATTGTATATACAGGTTGCTTTATACAATGGTGGTCTCTATAGCAAATTTTACTGTATAGACAGTGGTCTTTATATAGAGGTGGTCACTATAGCAGGTTTTACTATAAAGACAGTGGTCTTTATATAGAGGTGGCTACTATAGCAGGTTTTACTATATAGACAGTGGTCTTTCTTTAGAGATGGTCACTATAGAAGGTTTTACTGTACAGGCAGGTTGTCTTTATATAGAGGTGGTCACTATAACAGGTTTTACTATGTAGACAGTGGTCTTTATATAGAGGTGGTCACTATAGCAGGTTTAATCTACAGACAGGTAGTTTAATGTAGTGGTGATTAATGCTATGTTTTACTGTATAGTCAGGTGGTCTTTATTTACAGAGATTGTCACAATAGCATGTTTAACTATTAAGTATACATACATATTTATTTGGCAATGACTAAAGCAAAAATACAATACCCAGTACGGCAAATATAAGAAACGATGTAACAAGATATTAACATCTGAGTGCCTCAATTTATTGGAAGTATGTTCATTTTTAACCTTTAAAAACTAAAAGCCTAAGCAACACTTTTGCAAAATGGTGACCAGTTCATCAAAAGCCACAATCTGTAAATACAAAAAACATCAGAACAGAACACATCAACATGCCACTGGATAAACTGACAAACTGGTAGCAGCTTCCAGTTTGTACAATTTGAATGGGATATAATAGAATAAATAGCAGAACAAGCAAATTCAATGAATTAGGATTCCAGCCAGTAAGGTAATTTTGTGATTTGCACTTTAACTCAAAGGGCCACAACTCCCAAGGAAAATGATCAAACCAACTTATGGAGTCTCAGACCATTGCATTTATGTACTATATTGTCTAATGTAAAGGTCTATATGTACAAGCTGCACATGGGAGTGCAAACATGTTTTGTAGAGTTTAACATATATAACCTAATGTTACATTCTATATGCAGAAGCTGCACATGCAAAAAGTTTTTTAGTGTAGTTGTGGGATTATCTGACCCATATTATTGGTTTTAACATGTGCTTGTGTCGTCAGTGGTCTCAACATGTTTATCTGGAGTTTAATATCACTTATATCAATACAATTTTCAGCAAATCTATGTACAGTGCAACCTGCCTTTGAGACCACCTCTATATAAGGGCAACCTGCATATAAAGGCCAGTAGAATTATATCCCAATTGTTCTTTATTCATATTATTTAAACTTGTACATAATGGTAACCTGCCCATAAAGTCCACTTTTTCTGGTTCCCGTGGGTGGCCTTTATAGACAGGTTTGACTGTATTATGGTACAACAGGGTTATCTCCAAACATTTTGACACAAACAATATCACCATCTATAGTTAACACACATAGGTGAAAGATGCTGTAAACATTAGGTTCATTTTTCTAGTGGAAATTTTCACGGAACTATTGTTGGCATTATGGGGGTTATTTTCATGATTTGTCCATTTTTGGGGTATGCAGCATATGAAACATGACTTGTAATTTTCACAAGGGTGTAATTTTTGCAATTTAAAAAAAAATTCTAGAAAATAGTGAAAATTTGCACCACGCAAAAATAACCACTTTTAACAGTCAGACTGATTTTTAATTTTCGTTTTGTGGAGCCATCTTGGATTCTCTTAGAGCTTATGCAGATCTTCACTTTCCTGGTATTTGCACTGTGGTTGTTGTTTCATTTTAGAACTTCAATGTTAATTTTTGTCCACAATTTTTTATATTCTGAATTAAAATCCTTCTGTTTATCTGTTTCATATTTTTATATTCACAAAAATTCTTTGCCAATACATGTATAATGACTAGAAGTCAAATTTTGTCACCAATCCTTAAAATATGGCAGCATTGATGAAGCCAAAAGATTAACCTGGTACAATTTTTTTTTAGGTTAGATTAATAACATGGGGTAAGTATAAAGCTAAATAAGATAAACAAAGGGGCAGAACTCTTGCATGTAATTCCAATTCTACCTCTGTCATAATACAATGTACTGTGAAACCTCTCTGGGCACCCTTCAGATGAGGTATTTTGTCTGGTTTAGAGAGGTGTCTGGTTTAAAAAGGTCCAGGGAAAAGTTATCTCCCTTTTGCATCATTAGTTTACATGATATTCAATATCACATATATATACATGTATATATACATGTAATCAGTTTCTCTTGGACAAATGAACAACACTTTCATTTTTGTGACTTTATGCATAATTATTTCAAGCATGGTACATTTCAATATCATATATAAAGGAAACTTTAATGAAAAAATAAATAAACAAATGATATCCCTAAAGAGAAAATCAACTTTAGGCATCTAGAAAACATGTAGAAAATACATGGAAAAAATTGACACATTTAACCAAACGGATATACAGTACATGCCTGTCGAAAGGTTAACACTCAATGAAAACAAGTCTAAGCTCGGTTGCCGAGTGGTTGAACAATGGAAAGCTATAGTGGCCAAGAGACAGATAGCAGCTGCCAAAAAGCTGTCAAGTAATGACTACTGTAACAAAGAGCTGAATTGAGCTGCCGATTCGAGACTAATCTGTTACCTTTGTGTTAAACTTTTGACACACCTGTACTGTACAAAAAACTGATTAATTTTCACTTCTACGCATTTTCCATTTCTACTTGTACACATATTCCATATTGCTGCTGTTAATTTATATGTATTGTAGCCTCCACTAATTTTTTAACTTTTGACAGAAAAAGTCTGAAAATGACAGAATGAAACTATTTTGGACATTTATGTCATTTTTAAAGGGTTACAACAGAAATTAAGCAGTATTGGGTACAAAAAATCTTAAATGACAATAAAAACATTTCAAAGATTTCTTTTGAAATTTAAAAATAAAAATAAATATTAAAAGTTTTGCAGAAGAACTGAATAGGTACATCAGATATTATTAAATAAGTTTATATATAATATGTGTTCTTCAAAGTTGTAAATTTCAAATAATGTTTTTTTCACTGTTTATACTTAAACACTTTTGTTCTGAGTGACTGATGTGATTAAGAAATAATGTACCACTCATCCAAGTCATATTCCAAGATCTTTTTCAGATGTCGTTTTAGATAGGTTTTCTAGTAAATGATGAAGTCAATAATTTAAGAACACTATATCAAGGTCATATCAAGTACAATCTATTAGGGCCGTCACTATATCGAGGTCATAATTATCACGGACAGTCTATTAAGGCCGTCAAGGCTTCCACAACATTGCCTTTATGTTCACGTAATTTTTTCTCCGCAACAGTCCGGGAAATTTCCATTTCATACACCTGAAACGAAAAATATCAAACATATATTTATTAAATGATCAAATATTGTACGATTATATATATATATCTTGTATATGTAACACTGTCCTTTTGTTACCTGGCAAGTGAACCCAGTGGCCCCAACCCTGGACCTTGACCATCCCTATTTAGTGTCTGGGACAATGAAAAACATACATTACAAACAAAAAACCAAAAAAAACATATATTTATTGTTCTTCTAAAACCAAACATGTATTCTTTGTTTTTCTCAATAAATAAATAAATAAATAAATAAATAAAAAATATTCCTTGTTTTTCTCAATAAATAAATAAATAAATAAATAAATAAATAAATAAATAAATAAATACATGAATGAATGGAAGCTTTGACTTTGTGGGATATCAAATTTTATTTTTTGGACATTTACTCTAGTGCCTGTCTTAAATCTGGTTTTCTAATCAGTTAAATGATTGATCGATTGATCCATTGATTGATTGACTAATTGATTGATTGATTAATTGAATGAATGAATAGGGTTTATTGTCCATGTCAATAATATTTCACTATATCGAGAAGTTACGAGCTACAGGTGAAGTGGCAGAAATTTTTACCAATGCAGCATGCTTAGGGCAATGTGAACGGAAGGAGAGTTCTTTGATGTGCTGTCTGCCCTGATATTAGGCATCAGTTTTAAAAGTCTCTCCAGAAAAACCCAGTGATTTTCATTTCTAAATGTCAAGTGCTTGTCGAAAGAAGAGTCAATACCTATTTTCAAGTTTTAGTTAAACCTAGCCATACACAGGCGTTTGATAGGGTCAAAGGATTCCTATGTCTCTATCCTTTTCAAAGGATGTTTCACACACATCTGACCCTTTCTTTGATTTTTTTTTCATACAGGCTTTCTTTTTAATGTTCCAAAGCTGACGAAATGACCATATATCATTCACGAGTTAATTCATATACACTTTCTTCTTTCATTTGCATAGAAGTTCTGATGGGGCTGTATTAAAGACAAAATTAACTGAAAAAGGTCATTTTCTCTATAAACAGCATAGTTGGAATGCTTGTAAAAAAATAAATAAGTTGGTTGAGTTCAGATATTTTGAACACATAAGCATCAAATTCTTTTCAATTTTCCTGATAATTAAACTTAGAGGAAAATACATCGACTAGATAGTACATATGTATTAGTATGATACTCACAATTAAATCTACATCTTCTTTAGTAATCTTGACTTTTGATAATTCCCTCTCTCGTTCCTGTTTTTCTTGTCTTTCTTTCGTTTTTCTATCACTCATTTTCTTCATGACCTGAAATATATTTACAAATATTGTATCTACAGTGCTGAGTAGTTGCAATAAAGCCAGCAAGGCGACAAAAGTGGTCTGCAGTGATTTTGTTACTTTTTTTAAAACTACCTTCTGTTTTAAAGATGGGAAAATTGAAATTCTGAGATCTAGCAAACTGCATTAAGATATGCTGGCAATAGCTAGTCTCTTTATTACAGAGACACAATATTGTGGTACTATCTAGTATTTTGTGGGTAAGGACAACAAGTTTTAATATTTCAGTACATTACGGTTGTTTTTTGGGGAATATTTGTGGACAAATTGGAAATTTTTTGTCATTTTTCCCTAGGGAAAACTATCTTTATTCTGTAGTAATTATTAGCAAACAAAATCACTGGTCTGCTACTTATTCTGATTTAGATTGATTTTGTCACCTAATTTCACAAAATTTACATTTTGTAATCATGTTTTTGCAATACATATTACTCCATATTTGCTGCCTAATAGATGTTGGTTGGTTGAATGTTGCTTAACGTCGCATCAGCAATTTTACAGCTATTCGTGACGAGAACTATTTTATTAATCTCTATGGATTAATCTATGAACAATTTTGTGTATGCATGTAAAGTGCGAGTGTGTTGTATGGTCTGCCTTGTACTAGCGCGCACTCAGGGCAACTTTAACGTGCTAGCTCACAGAGTCAGTATGCCGCAGACAAGCGTACCACTCCCCCAGTCCATTATACTGATACCAGTGAATCAGTAAAGGCCAAGGGCAAAGAAAATTCTACATGTGAAGTACGAGTGTGTTGTATGGTGTGCCTTGTACTAGCACACACTCAGGGCGACTTTAACGTGCTAGCTCACAGAGTCAGTACACCGCAGACAAGTGTACCACTCCCCCAGTCCATTATACTGATATCAGGTGAATCAGTAAAGGCCAAGGGCAAGGAAAATTCACTTTCCCACATGTGGTCCGAGCAGGGCTCGAACTCCCAGCGGTGAGAGACCCTGGATTTGAAGACTGATGTCTTATCCATTAGGCCACCGCGGCCTCTGCTGCCTACTAGAGATTTTATTCTTGAATTTACAATATTGTCATGATTTCCAGATGAATATGCTCAAAAGATGGGCTGGATGTTTAATGGACTGCAATAAATTCAAATATAATAAAAGAATAATAAGATATAAAATTACAAATTTTATTAAAATTATTTGAAGATTAACTGAATTAAATTTGTAAGCACTCATTTGTTTGTGGTTCACAGCAAAATCAGATGTTTAATCTGCTTCATCACGATCAATAAACAAGTTATGCAATGATTTCATTCAAAGAATTTTTTTTGTAAGTAATAAGGCTCTGCGATATCATGATGTAAGCTTTGTTCCATGGTATTGCCATTGGCAAATCCTTGGCGAAGATTATCGCCATGCTGACATATAATAACATCTCTATTGCCTACTTAAGAAATTTCTTTTCTACTTTAAAATTTACTGAAAGGGCTGATCAGATTTTTTAAATTAGTTTGCCATATTGATAATTTTGAGTATTAGTATGAATTTTAGTAATATCTGTACTAAATTGGTAACCAATTATAGCAAAACAAAAAGTTTAAAATTTTAATCCAAAAAATGAGGTTTTATGAAGTTTTAAGCTGTACTTTACATGTGATTTCAACCTCTACCTTGCAACCTTCGAGCACCAGTCACATGTAATTAGTTGTACACAAACCAGTATGAGGATACACTAGATGGTGGTTTTGTACTTAAGTGGAAGAAAAAGAAAGTTCAGCCAAGTGCTATACAACACTAAATAATTATTGTCTTTTGACGAGGTGGATATGGGATTATAAGGACCTGATCAAAGTAATATTCACCAAGGTTGTGAGGCCAAGGTGAATATTATTTTGGTCATGTCCATGTAATCCCATAAACACCGTTATCAAAAGACAGTAAATGTTTTCTATATGACACTTCAAAATGACATTTAAAAATTCAGATTTTAGTGCATTTAGCAAAATCATCACAACTTTGGCATTCCTGAAGGCATTCATTGAGTCAGTAAGGTCTGTTTTAAAAATTCTTTTAATCAAAAACAAACATACTTATCCATTTCCGAATCACAATCCAGAAGCAAAGTAAAAACTTTGGAACTGACAAGTTAGTTTAGACACGTGAACTTCCACCAGGGAAGTGAGGCCGGGTGCTACGGAAGGGTAAGCACCTCCTGTTTAGCTAGCTACACCTGTCACGTGTGTAATCAAAATTGTGTGAAAGGAACATGGAACTATGAGACGTCAAATATATCCAAGGCAATCCTGGACACAGAGACATCAAACTTATCAACAATACTGTGATGACGGCCATAAAACTTTTTGAGGGCCTTGATAAGCCTAGGCTTGCAATATCCCTGAGTCAACAATTTATTTGCAAGCAGCCTACTTCGTTGTACAAAGCTCTACCATAGCGTATTAATTGGGAAACAAATACACCATAAGCAGGAGAAGCAGGTATATTGCTGCATAAAAAAGGAAATTTGACAATAGAAAAATTGAAGTCATCACATTTGTCATAAAGTTTCAGATGTAGCCTTTCTTGTGCGTCATAATTCAGGTATAAGTCTAAATATGAAGCAGAACTTGAGGAATCAGTCGTGTCTTTTATTTCAAGCTCACTAGGATAGATGACATTTACATAGTCTCCAAATTTAGGATTGTTAAGAGACAGAACGTCATCTATGTATCTGTATGTTGAGTTGAATGATTTGGCGACAGTTTTCTCTCCAGATTTAACAAGGTTCTGCATAAATTCTGCTTCGTAAGAATAAAGAAACAAATCAGCAAGCAATGGTGCACAGTTTGTACCCATTGGTATACCGATTGTTTGCTGAAAAACTATATTACCAAACACAGCAAATATGTTATCTATCAAAAACTCCAACATTTTGTTGATGGTATCTTTAAACAATTTCTTGTTAACTTAACAGCACTATCATTGAATTTCTTTGTGTTAATGGCATCTTTTGATGCCAAAATCACCTCAAAACCTGAGGTTTCTACAGATGCAAATGTTTACACTGCTTCTCATCCGACATTTTATTTTTGTGTATTGCCAAATTGTGTCAATGACGTCAGCGTGTGCTATCTTTTGACATCTTTTAATTATGACATCATAATTTAAGGAAAGTCCCTTTCATATTTCGGATCAAAAAGTGGTCCGCCAACTTTTTATTACAATTTATAGTGTTAAAGTGGTTTGTCAACTATTTATCGACTTTTTGAGGCATTTTGTATTGAATATCACCATATGTACCACTAAAATTCACCAATCAGAAAAAGAAAGCACTCGGACATATAATAATTCATAATATTTGTCTGGAAAAATCACATCCATTGGATATAGAAAGGCATTTTCTCCTTCTCAAAAACTTGAAAAAAGTCATCAAGTTGGTGTGTCAATTTTTTTCTATATTGGTACAGGGTTTCCCCTGGCACACAAAAAGCTGGGTTATGACACATTTTTTTCCATAAATATTTGGTAAAAAAAAAAAAAAATTGTCAACTGCACCCACGATGGTGCATCCTTGATCAAACAGGAAATATTAAGCTGCAGTCCGTTTTTTGATTTACATAAATGTTCCAAGGCTATGTTTCCATAGCCAAAATCGCCATTGACTACTCATTTTTGTGGAATTCTTTCAAAAAGTAACCTATTTTAACAAATTTGTGAAAAATTACTTTAAAAAGTACTATATTTTCACAAATCTTGGAAATATGGCTACTAATAGTTTTAAAATTGTGGAAACATAGTCCAAGGGAGGTAACTCTTATATGTATAACAATTTCAGCGATCTTCTGCGCAAAAGACTCAAAAAAAAAAAAAACAACATTTAGTTTTTTTTTACCAAAAATCAACCAACCCAAGGCTACTGTCAATTCTGATGAAAAATCTGAAACTGCCGTCAGTCTGTCTTACCCAAAACAAAATTGATATTTTAGAAGTTCCTGGCTTCAGGGTCACACATGACATGGTTAAAATTCATTGAGGATAAGGGCATGATGAAGTGTGATTTTAGTGTGCAAACAAAAACAAAGCCCCTTCATCTGTGGGTGCAACAATTTCCTGACTTCCACACTTTTAAGACATGCGTCTTCTTAATATCATAGAGAAGCGGTACAAAAGGTGTTGGGCAAGACTGAAAAAGCAAAAGAAGTTTTTGGCAATCCATAAGTTAAACGACATGTGAAACAATTACGAACAGTGTATACCATGGCCCAGTATGGTATATCTGCCAAAAACTTTGATGAAGCTATTAAAATAATACATTGATTAACATTTGTAGTTATGTCCCCCAAAATTTTATGTAATAGGACACATTTCCCCCAAGTTTCAAATACTGGGTGAAAACACTGTTGGTATTCACTAAATCTGATATTGGCTTAAATCAATGTAAACATGTCCAATTAAAACAATGGTGTCTATTTCTTACAATTGCCTTATATTTCACTTTTGTGTATAAACTCTAAATTCAATGTTTTGTAACAGAAGAGAGGAAACCAGAAAAAAGCACTTCCTCACTATGTGCCAAGCTGAGGATCGAACCCGGTCCTCCTAGGTGTTCGTGAAAAGCGAACATTCTACCACAAGGCTAAATGATCCGCACCAGAAAGTCTGGCAGTAAATCCCTCTATTATATCTACTATATACAACATAACAATACCACAACTAGCTCAGTCCCGCTACATTCCTCCCCTGTTATCTCGAGATTTCCACCTTGGAAAACGCACACAACCCCTCCGTGTGTTATTTTACGAAATTGGAATTTTTGTCAAGCAAAACGCCACTGGACTTTACGATAGGAATCTCCTTTGACAATCAAGAATCTGCCATTCTAAAGTACAAATACTATATGTTAATTTCAATAATTTAGGCTACCAAACTGAGAATTGTGCGATAAATTCCTTTGATTTCATTTTATGTTGAACCCCCCCCCCCCCCCCCCCTTTCACAAGAGTTTTTCTCTGCTTACATCTCCGATAGTTTGACCGGAAATTTCTTCATCTTCGACATAATCTGTGACTTTCTCAAGATCAGCAGCTCCAGAATCATGCTTCTTTGTTTTGATTCCCTTGTTTTCCTCTTCTACATCAACTGTTTCGTCTTCGTTCGCCATGCTTGATTTCTGAAGTCAAGACGTTTCCTTTCTAAAAACGTACCAAATGAAAAACCTTCCGGAAATCGTATGAACGTACCACTTCAAAGTGTACCCTGAAAATGTTAAATTTTAAGAAGGATATTAATATAATTTATACACTCGGGAATGTGGATTTCGTTATATCTTGATTTTTTATTGGTCAGTTTAGTGGTAGCTTAAGAAAGCCTCAAAGTAGCTAGTCCGACTAATCAGACCACTAAACCCCCATTTTAAACCGTGTCCAACAAGACATAAATTAACCGTTTGAATGGAGTCAAGCCGAGAGTTTAGTGGACTAATTAATCGGACTAGTGTTTAACTACAAACGTAATAAAAGAAAAATGAATTTATCAACATATTTGTATTCTAAAAATTAAAAGGTAATTGTAATTCTTTGTATTTTTTTGCCTTGAAAACATATCAAACTTTCAACAGTATTTTTTTTAGTTTATTTATAATATGAAAATAGGCATTGCCTATCCCGAGAAATGTCCATCATGATTTACAGAGATGTGTGCTTTGTGCAGAAAGTATTCGATCACTTAGTAAAATCCATTTTTATTTCATATAAAACCATATATTTGTAAAAAAAAATTCTCAAAAATTTATTTCTTGAACAATTCTTATAAATTTTCACCGATAAACAGTTGCAGTAGTTTTTTTCAATAATTTTCAAAATATTGTCCGTTTTATAACATTCAAGAAAACATTAGGTAAATAGCATAAGTTATTAACTGCCATATGAAGCACGATTAGTAGATTTCAATATTCAGTTTTAAAAAAATTGTTGAATTTAAAATGTTTATCTGTTCAAAAACAACGAAATTCCCTTTTCTAATTACACTGTATTTCTAAGAAAAACTTCAAACTTCAACTCATTTTACCATTTAACAAAAAAAAAAAAAAAAAAAAAAAAAAAAAAAAAAAAGGCCGAAAATTTGAATTTTCTGAGAATATTTTTTGCACATCTCTGTATTTTACATCTGTTGACTTAAGCTAATGTGCACACCCCGCTCCGAAAAATAAAAAAAAACACTGCGGTAGCTCAGTTGGTAGAGTGCTCGCTCCGTAAGTGGGAGGTCGTGGGTTCGATCCTCGGCCGGGTCTGACCAAAGACTTGAAAGTGGGTAGTGGTTGTTCTTTCGCCAAGCACTCGGAATTACGAAATGAAAGTCACGGTTCTTTCAGATGGGAACTTAAACGAGGTCCCGTGTCACGGTGGGCTTGGCACGCTAAAGAACCCTGTTGTATAATGCCATCAGCGCAACGCACAGGCAAAATTTCTGCACCTTCGCCTATAGCTGGCGACGTCACGATATAAGTGAAACATTCTTGACTGGGACGTTAAACACCATTACTCAACTCTCCCTCTCCCAAAAAATTACCATTGAAGTTTAATATAAGTTGTAACATCTCTGTGGAGCATTGCATACTGAAATCGAAAACATGGAACAATCAGCAAAAATATATCTATTATTGCCTCTTTTGAATTTTTATGAAATAATACAATTCAAAAGTAGCACATGATTGTCATGTGCTACTTTTGAATTGTATTATTTCATAAAAATTCAAAAGTAGCACATGACACCTCTCATAGGCGTAGGAGGGTTTTTAATATTGGTGGGGGGGGGGCGAAGCTAAGTCTATGTCGTGAGGCCTAAGGCACGAGGCGGGGAGAGTATGAGAGGGGTGCTAAACCCCTCGCATAGGCGGGGGTCCGGGGGGCCTCCCCCGGAAATTTTTCAAAACTAAGTCCTGTCTAGACGCATTTTCAATGTATTTTACAGCGTTTTGATAGGTTAAAACACTGTGATATCAAGGCAAGATTATATAAAATAACCGTATGACACAAGTTCCATAATCAACCCTCTCATTGGAGATGGATATGGGGGATACCCCGGAAAATTCTGCAGCGTTCTTAGTGAGAGACTGAAAAGCAGTGAAATATTAAGACAAAATTGTACAAATAACTGCATGGCATAATTAAGTCCAATGAAAAAATGGAGAGACAGACAGACAGAGGCGGATCTATAATTTTCGGAACGGGGGCGTACAATGTGAGAGTCGAAGGCTCGAACCTTCTAGGGGGTCCGGGGGGCTCCCCCGGAAAATTTTGAAAAAATGGCGCAAAAATCCTGCATTCTGGTGCAATATTAGCGACGCCCCCTACGCCTCCCACTGAATCCGCCACTGAAGAGAGAGAGAGAGAGCTAATTGACTGATGTGACCCTGCATATGGTAATATAACAACCCATTTCTGCATTTCTGAACCCTCCTCTCTGCCTTTCTCTGACATTGGGGGGGGGGGGGGGGGGGGCTGGCCCCCTGCTCCTACACATATGCTTCTTTTTTCTCGCCTCGCAGTACAACTGACAACAGTACCGTAACTACCTATGAGGCAACCGAGGCAACTGCCTTGGTAAAAATTCATCCAAGTTATTTTTCGAACAGAAGTGGTATCTTGAGAGAGAGAGAGAGAGAGAGAGAGAGAGAGAGAGAGAGAGAGAGAGAGTTCCGATGGTCGTCATTATTTTTTCGGGATGTGATTGGGTTTCGATCTGACGGCATTATATGGTTGCTATCGCACTCCTGCTACTTTTGGTAAATTAAATGCTGATATATAAATGCCGATATAAAGCAAGAATTCCCGAAGATGAATTACCAGATCTGGTATTATTTGACCAGGAATTACAAAAATGGCTAAAGATGTGTAAGGACCATAATAATGTTGCTGGACATCTTGGTTTGATCAGGAAAGAGTAATTACCCGAACGTCACTATGATTATTGAGCTTTCAACGTTGTCCGTTGGATCGTGCAGTAACGAACAATCTTTCTCAGCACTACACAGAGTAAAAGCATGACAGATAAGCAGATAACAGACTGATATATATTCCACAGAGATGATGACGCCGGACAAATTAAACCACTAGACGTCTTATTTAGCGATGGGACTGGCCCGAGGAAACCGACTAGGAGAATTGAACTGACGTTCAAAGACTTCTATCCGAGTGAGACTCGGACATCTCTAAATCATGTAAATGATTGAATAATGTGATTGTCACATTAAACGTTTGCATTATTATTTAATTTGTTATTTGTTTACTAGCTGTATTGCGTTACTATTTGATTACGACATTTAGCGTCTTGTCTTGTGTAAATGTATCAAGTGATCTTGCTTATAACGCTGGAATATTCTGAAAATTCAGGTTAAATGATAGACCTATTTTGTCTGATACCCGACCACATACAATTTAAACTTTTAAACTATCTTCTAACCTCGATTAGGAGGTTTAGTGGTGTGGTTAAACTAGTTTTCATGGCAAAAACCACCCTACTTATTTTACAACAGCTGGTGAACACGTGAAAGATGTAAAACGTTGAGACTGTTGGTACTGTGTGTCATTATATATAAGCCTAGGCTAATCAAGGCCCTCAAAAAGTTTTATGGCCGTAATCACAGTATTGTTGATAAGTTTGGTGTCTCTGTGTCCAGGATTGCCTTGGATATATTTGACGTCTCATATTTCCATGTTCCTTTCACACAATTTGGATTACACACGTGGCGGGTGTAGCTAGCTAAACAGGAGGTGCTTATCCTTCCGGAGCACCCGGCCTCACTTCCCTGGTGGAAGTTCACGTGCCTAACCTAACTTGTCAGTTCCAAAGTTTTTACTTTGCTTTTGGATTGTGATTCGGACATGGATTAGTATGATTGTTTTTGATATATATATACTTGTAGATTAATCTTCAATTCTTGCCTCGGTTTATTTAAGGGCCTAGTTACGGTACTGGATAAATCATGCCATTTTGACGTCACCGGATGACGGAGATAATTGTCCTAAACAAAGCTACTTCATTTCGTCCATGTTATTCATTTTTCAGTCTGCAAACAGACACGAAATTTAGAATCCAAATCTTTCAACTTCGGTAACACAATCAAAACACGTATTTCCAAATTTAAACACTTGGTTAATTTCATTACTTATAGTATGATGCAGTTATCTGTTATATGTTGTTGTGTTAGTGTTTTATAAATTATAGATTGTCCACGATATGATGACAAAGTAAACACCTAGTCTATTTTAATACTAGGGTATCTGTAATGAAAAAAGCGTGAGCCGGCGTGATTATAACATACGGCGACACGCTACTATCAATGAATTATGGATCGTCCACGATCTGATGACAAAGTAAACACAAAGTCTATTTTAATGATAGGGTATCTGTAATGAAAAAAGCGTGAGCCGGCGTGATTGTAATCATACGGCGACACGCTACTATCAATGAATTATGGATCGTCCACGATCTGATGACAAAGTAAACACAAAGTCTATTTTAATGATAAGGTATCTGTAATGAAAAAAGCGTGAGCCGGCGTGATTGTAATCATACGGCGACACGCTACTATCAATGAATTATAGATCGTCCACGATCTGATGACAAAGTAAACGCCTAGTTTATTTTAAAGTAAACACAAAGTCTATTTTAATAATAGGGTATCTGTAATGAAAAAAGCGTGAGCCGGCGTGATTGCAATCATACGGCGACACGCTACTATCAATGAATTATGGATCGTCCACGATCTGATGACAAAGTAAACACCTAGTCTATTTAAATACTAGGGTACTTGTAGTTGTATTGAAAAAAAGCGTGAGCCGGCGTGATTATAACATACGGCGACACGCTACTATCATACCGTGTTCTTAACCATGACGTGATCTTGCTTGTTTTAGTTGAGTGGAGTGACTCGAGTGGAGTGGAGTAATAGTATTTTACATCAATCAATATTCTTTTACTTATATCGAGACGGTCAATTCCTGGATGATTGAGAAACCGGAGAAATGCAATGCATTGTGGGAGTTTTACGTCTACATGTAGGTCGAGGCCAGGGGCGTAGCTGGGGTGTTTATGATGTGGACGCCTAAAGAGGGTAGGGGGTTTGGGGGCCGCCCTGATGCGAATTTTCGGCCCCCAGGGCGCTAGCTATTATGCTATGCTGTGGTAGTTTTTGAGGACTGGTTCATTCTTAAACCTCAAGACGAGGTACAAGGGGATCTGATGTTGTATGGCATAAGCACTACGAAAACAACACACTCAATAATTGAGAAAGTCAAGTTAAAATGGGAGTTCAATTAATATAGTGGTGAGGTTAAACGGAGGAGAGGAAATATATTTGTAAATATATTGCCTTAATACATAATGAAACGTGGCGAATGGCTAGTAGAAGTTCTTTAATGTAATCAAATCAGATAGTTTCAATTGTTTTGCCATGCCGGCAAAGTCAAGACAACACCGGAACCGCACCTCAGAGGCTATCGAAGTCAGGTATAAACCGAATTCGTATATAACATTTAAAGACCATTTGAAGACCAACGATTTGGTATAAGAAATATATTATTCTCTCTCTCTCAGTTTTTTTTTTTTTTTTTTTTTTTTTTTTTTTTTTGCGAAAACGATGTGGACGTTTTTGCGTACAAACGTACGCCTGGCTACGCCCCTGGAGGCCCGGTGTGCAGGCTTTGTACGCCACATAGCGGTGTTGTCGTTTAAACCTGTTCTAACAAATAGTTGCCTGAAGATTTTGCTTAGAAATACAACATGTATTTGGAGTTGTCCAATTTTCACGATCTTTGCGTGGATTCCTATGTTTTCAGGGATTCCTATGTTTTCAGGGGGTTACTGATCAAATCTACTTGATTGGCCGATTAGAAATCCAAAATGGGGGCTATTTTACAAGATGGCCGCAAAAATAGTAATCCAAAGGTTTTTGCTTAAAAATAATTTTAGTTGTCCAATTTGCATGATGCAAGTGTCGGTTCATTTGTTTTCAGAGCTGTTAAAACTATATTTTCATGTTTACAAAGCACCTTGAGACATATTTTTCACAGAGTTTTCTGTTTTTCCTCGCCTACACCGGCTTTATTAAGTTCCCATCAGAAAGAATCGTGACTTTTATTTCGTAATGCCGAGTGCTTGGCGAAAGAACAGTCTCCGGTGAGTTCGTTGTGGGGCGAAAGAACAGTCTCCGGTGAGTTCGTTTATGTAGTTACTACATGTAGGGGTCCCACAGGGACTCTACATAGGGTCCTGTTGGCCGGCCACTTCCCAGGGTCAGACGAGCATTCATTGTAACAGAATAGGGGGACTTCAGGGCCAAACTAGAACTCGAACCCGATAATTTTTTTGTTATTTCGTTTCCTTTCCGATTAGTTACCTAGTTGAGTTGAATTGAGTAATGGTGTTTAACGTCCCAGTCAAGAATATTTCACTTATATCGAGACGTCGCCAGCTATAGGCGAAGGTGTAGAAATTTTGCCTGTGCGTTGCGCTGATGGCAATATACAACAGGGTTCTTTGGCATGCCAAGCCCACCGTGACACAGGACCTCGTTTATTTTAAGTTCCCATCCAAAAGAATCGTAATGCCGAGTGTTAGGCGAAATAACAGTCACTACCCACTTTCAAGTCTTGGGTCAGACCCGGCAGGGGATCGAACCCCCGGCCTCCCACTTACGGATCGAACACTCTACCAACTGAGCTACCACAGTGGTAGTTACCTAGTTAACAAATTTTTAATGAAAATTGATAAACTATTATACGGCCGGTAGAGTGGAGTATTGGTGTTTAAGACCCAGTCACTTATATCGAGGTGGTCAGTTCAGGGTTGGTGGAGGAAACAAGAGTTTCTGGAGAAACCATCGACCGGCAAGCGAACTGACAATTTTCTCACATTTCTTCCCCGAGAGGGATTCGAACCCAGGCGGCGAGAAGCGCACTAATCATAAGCGCGGTTAAACAACTCGACCGCCGAGTCCCCTTGATAAATTTTATACAGCATTTGTTGTCCAAAGTGAAATAAATGATAGAAAACCCCAGCAATACAATGTCAGTTTTTTCTTCTTTAAAATCAAAATACGAAAATCCGTTGTATTAGAATTATCTTTCTTTCATTGGGTGTTAAACTTTATTCTGTACTTTTTGTTCATTTTTCAATCATCTTGGCGGAGGATCTAACAACGCCAATTCAAATTTATGTTATGTTATCAAATTTAAATACAGATTACATTTTTAATTTTTAATTTAATTAAATTTAGTTTCATTATTTGTATAATTTAATGATATGTTCAAAATCTAACGACAGTTTAAATATCTTTGAATTGCCCTTTCAGTACCCCTAAAACATCAGTCAATTAGGAGAAGCAGCATCACGTGATTGTGTATTCACGGATGTAACCTTCAGCGTCATTCAACCAGGTGCGGGCTGTGTATGAAATCGGATAAAGTTGTGACTTGTATTATTCACATAGTGCATTTGGATTTAGCTGTTCATTGGTGATTCTTAACATTCAAATTGGATTTAAATAGCTGTTTATTGATTCAGTCAATCCATGTGTTATATATTGGATTTAGCAGTGTAATCAACATACCGGATACAGCGTGGCGATGTTGTGCAGATTTGAAAAATCTACAACTGTGTAAGGTAAGTACATTTGTTTATTATACCCCTGACATGTGCTTCTTTTGAATTTTTATAAAATGATTTAGTTAAAAATTCGGTGAAGGCATTTTTCAAAAAAAAAAAAAAAAAAAAAAAAAAAAAGAAGTAATAATAAAATTTAAGTCAAAAGTAGTACATGACACCACGTGTAATTCTCGCCGCAGTTTTCAAGCGTGATAATTTTGTGGGTAACTATTTGCTTAGTAAGTATTACTAAATCCAAAATTAAAGATTGTTTTATTTTCCAAATATCAGACAACTATTATTCTAAATAAAAGAGTTTGGACACTTTTTCAATTGCGCAAAATTCATAACGGAAACCTCCCGAGGTCGGGTAAAATTTATTTCTTTTATAAATTATCACGTTTGACACTGCGTACATTATCTTTAGTTATAATCCACTTATTTTAATAGTGACATTACTTTTGGCCGGGTTGCACGGAGTGAACTCAACTCCATCTACAGTTTTCAACCAAAAACCTTGAAACTTCACAGAATGTTTATATATATATTTGAGATGAGCACCTGACTTTATAGAAATATTTCAAGAATTTTCCCCATTTTTCCAGACTTTGAAACTTAGTCACTTTTTAGCAACTCAACTCAACTCCTCCTACAGTTTTCAATCAAAAACCTTTAAACTTCACAGAATGGTTGTATAAATATTGAAGATGTGCGCCTGACTTTTTGGAAATATTTCAGGATTTTTTTCCCATTTTCCAGACTTTGAAACTTAGTTATATATATCAAAAGATCATCAAAGATGTGCACCTGACTAAATGGCAAACTGGCCCATTTAGTCTTTGACCCATTTTATAATAATTATTTTAACCCTTTTTACAAAACAAAATTCGTGTGTATTATTTACTGTTTTACTGGAGTAAAACATTTGCATAAAATGAATGTCGAAAGTTTTTTAAATAATTTTTTTTGTAACAAAATGGCAGAAATTTAAATTTCACATTAAAATTTTTTACATTGGAAGAATGTGTGCAAACTATGTGACTACTCTGCCAGTTTTATTGCCGCTCAAAAATGTGTATACTAGGCGTGATACTTTAACTGTACAGGTCTGTGTAGTTCAGTTGGTAGAGAACTCTCTATAGTGCGGGGTGTCCCGGGTTCAATCCCCATTCCAACCTTGCAATTTTTCTCTTTTTCCTTAGTTTGGTCCCAGTGTAATCCCTGGCAACTGTGGGCCATGTAAAGTTCATCAGAGGGAATTTAAGTGTATTCTCACTTGGGAATGTGGGAAGCTAAACCTCCCCCCAAAAGAAAATAACAAACAAGTCATGATTATAGTAAAGTGAGATCTGTAAAGCTCAGTTGGTAGATCACTCTCCTATAGTGTGGGAAGTCCTGGGTTCTATACCGGTCCTGCCCTGCATTTTTCTCCTTCCTGTTACATCAGAGTTATAATAGCTGAATAGGCTTTTTATGACCACACTATTTTCAAATAACTACTTCATTTAAGTGTCAATGTAAGCTCACAAGCCTGAAAGGCCATATGAATTTGTTTTTATTTATTTATTTATTTATTTATTTTGCATATGAAACATGTTTTCATCTGTTTTGTGCATCATTACATAATTTTTAGCTCACCTGAGCAAACGGCTCATGTGAGCTATTGTAATCTATCACCCTTCGTCGTGCATTGTCTGTCATGCATTGTGCGTAAACTTTACTATTTAATCTTCTCCAAAACTACTGAGCCAAATTTGATGAAACTTGGTGATTATCAAGCCTTGGTATCAGGCTTTCAAAAGTATGTTCAGGTTTGGACACACGCAACAAGATGGCCGCTGTTACGAAATGTAGCTGAAAGACAAAAAAAAATCTCCTCTGAAAATAAAAGGTGCAGGCTATGTTTCCATTCCTGGTAGCCAAAATCGCCATTGGCTACTTATTTGTAAGAAATTCTTCTGGGAACATTAAAATTGTGTTTTTCTTGAAAATTGGACAAAAAAAGGTTACATGTTTTATGCTTAAAATTATGTAATTTTGAGCTCACCTGAGCCGAAAGGCTCAGATGAGCTATTACACTCTTTCACCGTCCGTTGTGCGTCGTCCGTCGTCTGTCGTGCGTAAACTTTACATTTTAATCTTCTCCAAAACTACTGAGCCAAATTTGATAAAACTTGGTGACTGTCATGCCTGGGTAATTGTGTTTGGGGTTTGACCACGCCCAACAATATGGCTGTCGTTACTATAAATAGCCAAAAGACAAAAAAATCTTCTTCTCTGAAACCAAAAGGTGCAGGCAAATTTTGATTAGATATTTGGATTCAGGATACCTAGACACATTTAAATTGTGTTTTTCATGAAAATTGGACGAAAAATAGGTTACACGTTTTTTGCGTAAAATTACGTAATTTTTAAAATGAGACATTTATTTTATAACTTCAAAACGACTGCAGATAATTGTATGGAGTTTTCACTGTTGATCTTGTCTTGCAATTTTCTTTCAATTGACGTGAAGGTCAAAGGTCAAGGTCATGTCCTAGTTTTTTACCTTTGATAAAAAATGCTATTTTTTAAAACATTTCTGGTGATAATGGCAAAGGATTTTCAGTTATTTGTAGGTATTGACATGATGATCATTTTAATACATAGATCAAGGTCATGGATTCAAAGGTCAAGGTCACAGATGAACAAGTATACCAATATAGTTAATTATCTGCAAAACTATGAATTTTTTATATAGGCATGTATATTAGAATATTGTAGGTAATGGCACAATGGTCATTTTGATATATGAGTAAAGGTGATGGGTTCAAAAGTCAAGGTCACAGATGTAAACAAATACTGAAATGGTTAATTATCTCAAAAACCATAAACTTTTTGTATAGGCATGTATATTAAAATATTGTAGGCATTAACCTAACAATCATTTTGATATATAAATGAAGCTCATGGGTTCAAAGGTCAAGGTCACAGATGTGAATGAATACCTAAATGGTTAATTATCTTGGAAACTATTAACTTGTTGTATATGCATGTATATTAACATATTGCAGGAATTAGCCTTACAACCATTTTGATATATGAATGAAGGTTATTGGTTCAAAGGTCAAGGTCACAGATGCAGATGACTACTGAAATAGTTAATTATCTGCAAAACTATTAACTTTTTGTATAGGCATGTATATTAGAATAATATAGGTAATAGCATAATGGTGATTGTGATTTTGATATATGAATGAAGGGTATGGGTTCAAAGATCAAGGTCACAGATACGAACAAGTACTGAAATGATTATTTATCTCAAAAACTTTAAACGTTTTGTATAGGCATGTATATTGGAATATTGGTCTTATGATCATTTTGATATATGAATGAACCTCACGGGTTCAAAAGTCAAGGTCACAGGTGAGCGTTAAGGCCCATGGACCTCTTGTTAAAATGAGACAAGATAATTGTATGGATTTTTCACTGTTGATCTTATCCTGCTATTTTCTTCCAATAGATGTCAAGGTCAAAGATCAAGGTCATGTCCCAGTTTGTTACCTTTGATAAAAAATTCTACTTTTTAGCTCACCTGACCGAAGGTCATGTGAGCTGTTGGCATAGTGCAGCGTGTGTATGTGCGTGCTTGCGTGTGTAGTTAACACACATTTTCGACTTCTCCTCTGAAACTAACAGACAGATTTCAATGAAACTTGATAAGAAGTATATATGGGCCGGTGCAATTCAGATTTGTTCGTGGCGTTGCCATAGCTACCATATCTAGATCAAGGTGACCTAAGGGTGCAAAAATCTTTGAAAATCTTTTTCTCCAAAACCAACGATTAGTAAAAAATCTGATGTGATATTTGGCTTCTGTAGGGTCTTAAGCCTATAGTTTGTTCATTTTGTGAAATTCTGACAAAAAATAGGTTACACACTTTTGCGATTAATTTTGAAAAAATCGTAAAATACCTTCAAATTGTTATAACTTGACTATTTGACCAGATAATGACATGTGGTTTTCAATTTTGACATTGTTATTATCTTCAAAATGGGGTCAAGGTCGATTGTGAAGGTCATGACCTAATGTTTTTTACCTCTGATTTTAATTATCTGGAAAACTATAAACTTTTTGTATAGGGATGTATATTAGAATCTTATAGATATTGATACAACAATCATTTTGATGTGTAGGAAAAGGTCATGGGTTCAAAGGTCAAGGTCACAGATGTGAAACAATACTGAAATGGTTAATTATCTTGAAAATTATTAACATTTTGTATAAATATGTATATTACAATGCTGTGGTATTGATACAAGGATCAGTTAGATGTATAGAAAAAGGTCATGGGTTCAAAGGTCAAGGTCACAGATGCAAAATAATATTGAAATTGTTAATTTTTTCAAAAACTATAAACATTTTATATAGGCATGTATATTAGACTATTAGGTATTGGCATCGCAATCATTTTGATATTATAATAAAGGCCATACATTCAAGGGTCGAGGTCACAGATACCCAAAAATGCCAAAATGGCCTAGTATTTTTACTTTTGTACTTTTCTTTTCACAATTTAGCCTCAATACGTTACTATTATGAAAGATTTTGACATTTGACATACTAGCTATTATTTATCAGGTGAGCGTATCGGGCCCAATGGGCCTCTTGTTAAACATTTCAGGTTATAATGGCATGGGATTTTCAGTTAATTGTAGGTATTGACATGACGATCATTTTGATACATAAATCCAGTTCATGTGTTTAAGGTCAAGGTCGCTGATGCACAACTATACCGAAATAGTAAATTATTTGCAAAACTATTAGCTTCTTGTATAGGCATGCATATTAAAATAGGTAATGATATCATGGTCATTTTGATATAAGAATAAAGGTCATTGGTTCAAAGGTCACAGATGCAAACAAGTACTGAAATGGTAAATTATCTCAAAAACTATAAACATTATGTATATACATGTATATAAGAATATTGTAGGTATTGGTCTAATGGTCATTATGATATTTGAATGAAGCTCATGGGTTCAAAGGCCAAGGTCACAGATGCAAATAAATACTTAATTGGTTAATTATCTTGAAAACTATAAACATTTTGTCTAGGCATGTATATTAGAATATTATAGGTAATGGCACATTGGTCATTTTGATATACCAATGAGGGTAATGGATTCAAAGGTCATGATCAAGGTGAAACAGTTCAGTGATTAGTGGAATTTTACTCACACTTTGCCCAGAATCCTGGAACTTTTTACTCAAAACTGACTGATACGAAAGTGCCGTAGGACCTCTGACATAGGAATATATAATTAGTGTTTGTAATGGTGGCACTTTCTTCAACATATAAACTAAAGGTTCCGGAAATTATGGATGATCATCGTATATCAAGGAATTAAGGAATCCGGAATGGCTTCAATCATTAAACAAACAAGACAAACACGAGATGTAAATGGAAGACTTGATTAAAGTTAATTACACAATTCTTGGTTTTACAGCAATAATAAACATCAGCTCAAAACAAAAATTGGCTACCAATTTTTTAGTACGTCATTGGAATCAGGAACAATGTGTTCAAAAGTTGGGAAATAATGGGAATTAACAGCCTGTTATGTCAGATTTGCAATTGCTAGCGTGTTTTTTGAAATAACACAATTCTTGGTTTTACAGCAATAATAGACATATCAGCTCAAAACCAAAATTGGCTGTTATGTCAGATTTGCAACCGGTAGCGTGTTTTTTTCAAATAACACCACATTTCTTTAATAAACCGAAATACTGTTTAAAACCAAAATTGGCTACCGGTTTGTTATTACGTCATTAAAATCAGGAACAATGTGTTCCAAAGTTAGGGAATAATGGGAATTAACAGCCTGTTATGTCAGATTTGCAACCGGTAGCGTGTTTTTTGAAATAACACAATTCTTGGTTTTACAGCAATAATAGACATATCAGCTCAAAACCAAAATTGGCTACCGATTTGTTAATACGTCATTGCAATCAGGAACAATGTGTTCTAAAGTTGGGGAATAATGGGAATTAACAGCCTGTTATGTCAGATTTGCAATTGCTAGCGTGTTTTTTCAAATAACACCACATTTCTTTAATAAACAGAAATACTGTTTAAAACCAAAATTGGCTACCGATTTGTTAATACGTCATTAAAATCAGGAACAATGTGTTCCAAAGTTAGGGAATAATGGGAATTAACAGCCTGTTATGTCAGATTTGCAACCGGTAGCGTGTTTTTTCAAATAACACCACATTTCTTTAATAAACAGAAATACTGTTAAAAACCAAAATTGGCTACCGGTTTGTTATTACGTCATTGGAATCAGAAACAATGTGTTCCAAAGTTGGGGAATGATGGGAATTAACTGCCGGTCATGTCAGATTTGCAACCGGTAGCGTGTTTTTTGAAATAACACAATTCTTGGTTTTACAGCAATAATAGACATATCAGCTCAAAACCAAAATTGGCTACCGATTTGTTAATACGTCATTAAAATCAGGAACAATGTGTTCCAAAGTTAGGGAATAATGGGAATTAACAGCCTGTTATGTCAGATTTGCAACCGGTAGCGTGTTTTTTGAAATAACACAATTCTTGGTTTTACAGCAATAATAGACATATCAGCTCAAAACCAAAATTGGCTATCGATTTGTTAATACGTCATTAAAATCAGGAACAATGTGTTCCAAAATTGGGGAATGATGGGAATTAACAGCCGGTCATGTCAGATTTGCAACCGGTAGCGTGTTTTTTGAAATAACACAATTCTTGGTTTTACAGCAATAATAGACATATCAGCTCAAAACCAAAATTGGCTACCGATTTGTTAATACGTCATTAAAATCAGGAACAATGTGTTCCAAAGTTAGGGAATAATGGGAATTAACAGCCTGTTATGTCAGATTTGCAACCGGTAGCGTGTTTTTTCAAATAACACCACATTTCTTTAATAAACAGAAATACTGTTTAAAACCAAAATTGGCTACCGGTTTGTTATTACGTCATTGGAATCAGAAACACTGTGTTCCAAAGTTGGGGAATGATGGGAATTAACAGCCGTTCATGTCAGATTTGCAACCGGTAGCGTGTTTTTTGAAATAACACAATTCTTGGTTTTACAGCAATAATAGACATATCAGCTCAAAACCAAAATTGGCTACCGATTTGTTAATACGTCATTAAAATCAGGAACAATGTGTTCCAAAGTTGGGGAATGATGGGAATTAACAGCCGGTCATGTCAGATTTGCAACCGGTAGCGTGTTTTTTGAAATAACACAATTCTTGGTTTTACAGCAATAATAGACATATCAGCTCAAAACCAAAATTGGCTACCGATTTGTTAATACGTCATTAAAATCAGGAACAATATGTTCCAAAGTTAGGGAATAATGGGAATTAACAGCCTGTTATGTCAGATTTGCAACCGGTAGCGTGTTTTTTGAAATAACACAATTCTTGGTTTTACAGCAATAATAGACATATCAGCTCAAAACCAAAATTGGCTGTTATGTCAGATTTGCAACCGGTAGCGTGTTTTTTTCAAATAACACCACATTTCTTTAATAAACAGAAATACTGTTTAAAACCAAAATTGGCTACCGGTTTGTTATTACGTCATTAAAATCAGGAACAATGTGTTCCAAAGTTAGGGAATAATGGGAATTAACAGCCTGTTATGTCAGATTTGCAACCGGTAGCGTGTTTTTTGAAATAACACAATTCTTGGTTTTACAGCAATAATAGACATATCAGCTCAAAACCAAAATTGGCTACCGATTTGTTAATACGTCATTAAAATCAGGAACAATGTGTTCCAAAATTGGGGAATGATGGGAATTAACAGCCGGTCATGTCAGATTTGCAACCGGTAGCGTGTTTTTTGAAATAACACAATTCTTGGTTTTACAGCAATAATAGACATATCAGCTCAAAACCAAAATTGGCTACCGATTTGTTAATACGTCATTAAAATCAGGAACAATGTGTTCCAAAGTTAGGGAATAATGGGAATTAACAGCCTGTTATGTCAGATTTGCAACCGGTAGCGTGTTTTTTCAAATAACACCACATTTCTTTAATAAACAGAAATACTGTTTAAAACCAAAATTGGCTACCGGTTTGTTATTACGTCATTGGAATCAGAAACACTGTGTTCCAAAGTTGGGGAATGATGGGAATTAACAGCCGTTCATGTCAGATTTGCAACCGGTAGCGTGTTTTTTGAAATAACACAATTCTTGGTTTTACAGCAATAATAGACATATCAGCTCAAAACCAAAATTGGCTACCGATTTGTTAATACGTCATTAAAATCAGGAACAATGTGTTCCAAAGTTGGGGAATGATGGGAATTAACAGCCGTTCATGTCAGATTTGCAACCGGTAGCGTGTTTTTTGAAATAACACAATTCTTGGTTTTACAGCAATAATAGACATATCAGCTCAAAACCAAAATTGGCTACCGATTTGTTAATACGTCATTAAAATCAGGAACAATGTGTTCCAAAGTTGGGGAATGATGGGAATTAACAGCCGGTCATGTCAGATTTGCAACCGGTAGCGTGTTTTTTGAAATAACACAATTCTTGGTTTTACAGCAATAATAGACATATCAGCTCAAAACCAAAATTGGCTACCGATTTGTTAATACGTCATTAAAATCAGGAACAATATGTTCCAAAGTTAGGGAATAATGGGAATTAACAGCCTGTTATGTCAGATTTGCAACCGGTAGTGTGTTTTTTGAAATAACACAATTCTTGGTTTTACAGCAATAATAGACATATCAGCTCAAACAAAATTGGCTGTTATGTCAGATTTGCAACCGGTAGCGTGTTTTTTTCAAATAACACCACATTTCTTTAATAAACAGAAATACTGTTTAAAACCAAAATTGGCTACCGGTTTGTTATTACGTCATTAAAATCAGGAACAATGTGTTCCAAAGTTAGGGAATAATGGGAATTAACAGCCTGTTATGTCAGATTTGCAACCGGTAGCGTGTTTTTGAAATAACACAATTCTTGGTTTTACAGCAATAATAGACATATCAGCTCAAAACCAAAATTGGCTACCGATTTGTTAATACGTCATTGCAATCAGGAACAATGTGTTCTAAAGTTGGGGAATAATGGGAATTAACAGCCTGTTATGTCAGATTTGCAATTGCTAGCGTGTTTTTTCAAATAACACCACATTTCTTTAATAAACAGAAATACTGTTTAAAACCAAAATTGGCTACCGATTTGTTAATACGTCATTAAAATCAGGAACAATGTGTTCCAAAGTTAGGGAATAATGGGAATTAACAGCCTGTTATGTCAGATTTGCAACCGGTAGCGTGTTTTTTCAAATAACACCACATTTCTTTAATAAACAGAAATACTGTTAAAACCAAAATTGGCTACCGGTTTGTTATTACGTCATTGGAATCAGAAACAATGTGTTCCAAAGTTGGGGAATGATGGGAATTAACTGCCGGTCATGTCAGATTTGCAACCGGTAGCGTGTTTTTTGAATAACACAATTCTTGGTTTTACAGCAATAATAGACATATCAGCTCAAAACCAAAATTGGCTACCGATTTGTTAATACGTCATTAAAATCAGGAACAATGTGTTCCAAAGTTAGGGAATAATGGGAATTAACAGCCTGTTATGTCAGATTTGCAACCGGTAGCGTGTTTTTTGAAATAACACAATTCTTGGTTTTACAGCAATAATAGACATATCAGCTCAAAACCAAAATTGGCTACCGATTTGTTAATACGTCATTAAGATCAGGAACAATGTGTTCCAAAATTGGGGAATGATGGGAATTAACAGCCGGTCATGTCAGATTTGCAACCGGTAGCGTGTTTTTTGAAATAACACAATTCTTGGTTTTACAGCAATAATAGACATATCAGCTCAAAACCAAAATTGGCTACCGATTTGTTAATACGTCATTAAAATCAGGAACAATGTGTTCCAAAGTTAGGGAATAATGGGAATTAACAGCCTGTTATGTCAGATTTGCAACCGGTAGCGTGTTTTTTCAAATAACACCACATTTCTTAATAAACAGAAAATACTGTTTAAAACCAAAATGGCTACCGGTTTGTTATTACGTCATTGGAATCAGAAACACTGTGTTCCAAAGTTGGGGAATGATGGGAATTAACAGCGTTCATGTCAGATTTGCAACCGGTAGCGTGTTTTTTGAAATAACACAATTCTTGGTTTACAGCAATAATAGACATATCAGCTCAAAACCAAAATTGGCTACCGATTTGTTAATACGTCATTAAAATCAGGAACAATGTGTTCCAAAGTTGGGAATGATGGGAATTAACAGCCGGTCATGTCAGATTTGCAACCGGTAGCGTGTTTTTTGAAATAACACAATTCTTGGTTTTACAGCAAAATAGACATATCAGCTCAAAACCAAAATTGGCTACCGATTTGTTAATACGTCATTAAATCAGGAACAATATGTTCCAAAGTTAGGGAATAATGGGAATTAACAGCCTGTTATGTCAGATTTGCAACCGGTAGCGTGTTTTTTGAAATAACACAATCTTGGTTTTACAGCAATAATAGACATATCAGCTCAAAACCAAAATTGGCTGTTATGTCAGATTTGCAACCGGTAGCGTGTTTTTTTCAAATAACACCACATTTCTTAATAAACAGAAATACTGTTTAAAACCAAAATTGGCTACCGGTTTGTTATTACGTCATTAAAATCAGGAACAATGTGTTCCAAAGTTAGGGAATAATGGGAATTAACAGCCTGTTATGTCAGATTTGCAACCGGTAGCGTGTTTTTGAAATAACACAATTCTTGGTTTACAGCAATAATAGACATATCAGCTCAAAACCAAAATTGGCTACCGATTTGTTAATACGTCATTGCAATCAGGAACAATGTGTTCTAAAGTTGGGGAATAATGGGAATTAACAGCCTGTTATGTCAGATTTGCAATTGCTAGCGTGTTTTTTCAAATAACACCACATTTCTTTAATAAACAGAAATACTGTTTAAACCAAAATTGGCTACTGATTTGTTAATACGTCATTAAAATCAGGAACAATGTGTTCCAAAGTTAGGGAATATGGGAATTAACAGCCTGTTATGTCAGATTTGCAACCGGTAGTGTTTTTTGAAATAACACAATTCTTGGTTTTACAGCAATAATAGACATATCAGCTCAAAACCAAAATTGGCTACCGATTGTTAATACGTCATTAAAATCAGGAACAATGTGTTCCAAAATTGGGGAATGATGGAATTAACAGCCGGTCATGTCAGATTTGCAACGGTAGCGTGTTTTTTGAAATAACACAATTCTTGGTTTTACAGCAATAATAGACATATCAGCTCAAAACCAAAATTGGCTACCGATTTGTTAATACGTCATTAAAATCAGAAACAATGTGTTCCAAAGTTAGGGAATAATGGGAATTAACAGCCTGTTATGTCAGATTTGCAACCGGTAGCGTGTTTTTTCAAATAACACCAATTTCTTTAATAAACAGAAATACTGTTTAAAACCAAATTGGCTACCGGTTTGTTATTACGTCATTGGAATCAGAAACACTGTGTTCCAAAGTTGGGGAATGATGGGAATTAACAGCCGTTCATGTCAGATTTGCAACCGGTAGCGTGTTTTTGAAATAACACAATTCTTGGTTTTACAGCAATAATAGACATATCAGCTCAAAACCAAAATTGGCTACCGATTTGTTAATACGTCATTAAAATCAGGAACAATGTTTCCAAAGTTGGGAATGATGGGAATTAACAGCCGGTCATGTCAGATTTGCAACCGGTAGCGTGTTTTTTGAAATAACACAATTCTTGGTTTTACAGCAATAATAGACATATCAGCTCAAAACCAAAATTGGCTACCGATTTGTTAATACGTCATTAAAATCAGGAACATGTTCCAAAGTTAGGGAATAATGGGAATTAACAGCCTGTTATGTCAGATTGCAACCGGTAGCGTGTTTTTTGAAAAACACAATTCTTGGTTTTACAGTCAATAATAACATATCAGCTCAAAACCAAAATGGGCTGTTATGTCAGATTTGCAACCGGTAGCGTGTTTTTTTTCAAATAACACCACATTTCTTTAATACACAGAAATACTGTTTAAAACCAAATTGGCTACCGGTTTGTTATTACGTCATTAAAATCAGGAACAATGTGTTCCAAAGTTAGGGAATAATGGGAATTAACAGCCTGTATGTCAGATTTGCAACCGGTAGCGTGTTTTTTTGAAATAACACAATTCTTGGTTTACAGCAATAATAGACATATCAGCTCAAAACCAAAATTGGCTACCGATTTGTTAATACGTTTTTGCAATCAGGAACAATGTGTTCTAAAGTTGGGGAATAATGGGAATTAACAGCCTGTTATGTCAGATTTGCAATTGCTAGCGTGTTTTTCAAATAACACCACATTTCTTTAATAAACAGAAATACTGTTTAAAACCAAAATTGGCTACCGATTTGTTATACGTCATTAAAATCAGGAACAATGTGTTCCAAAGTTAGGGAATAATGGGAATTAACAGCCTGTTATGTCAGATTTGCAACCGGTATCGTTTTTTTTCAAATACACCACTTTTTTTTAATAACAGAATACTGTTAAAAACCAAAATTGGCTACGTTTGTTATTACGTCATTGGAATCATTAACAATGTGTTCCAAAGTTGGGGAATGATGGGAATTAACTGCCGTCATGTCAGATTTGCAACCGGTACGTGTTTTTGAAATAACACAATCTTGGTTTTACAGCAATAATAGACATATCAGCTCAAAACCAAAATTGGCTACCGATTTGTTAATACGTCATTAAAATCAGGAACAATGTGTTCCAAAGTTAGGGATAATGGGAATTAACAGCCTGTTATGTCAGATTTGCAACCGGTAGCGTGTTTTTTGAAATAACACAATTCTTGGTTTTACAGCAATAATAGACATATCAGCTCAAAACCAAAATTGGCTACCGATTTGTTAATACGTCATTAAAATCACAATGTGTTCCAAAGTTAGGGAATAATGGGAATTAACAGCCTGTTATGTCAGATTTGCAACCGGTAGCGTGTTTTTTCAAATAACACCACATTTCTTAATAAACAGAAATACTGTTTAAAACCAAAATTGGCTACCGGTTTGTTATTACGTCATTGGAATCAAAAACTGTGTTCCAAAGTTGGGGAATGATGGGAATTAACAAGCCGGTCATGTCAGATTTGCAACCGGTAGCGTGTTTTTTGAAATAACACAATTCTTGGTTTTACAGCAATAATAGACATATCAGCTCAAAACCAAAATTGGCTACCGATTTGTTAATACGTCATTGGAATCAGGAACAATGTGTTCCAAAGTTGGGGAATGATGGGAATTAACAGCCGTTCATGTCAGATTTGCAACCGGTAGCGTGTTTTTTGAAATAACACAATTCTTGGTTTTACAGCAATAATAGACATATCAGCTCAAAACCAAAATTGGCTACCGATTTGTTAATACGTCATTAAAATCAGGAACAATGTGTTCCAAAGTTGGGGAATGATGGGAATTAACAGCCGGTCATGTCAGATTTGCAACCGGTAGCGTGTTTTTTGAAATAACACAATTCTTGGTTTTACAGCAATAATAAACATATCAGCTCAAAACCAAAATTGGCTACCGATTTGTTAATACGTCATTGGAATCAGGAACAATGTGTTCCAAAGTTGGGGAATGATGGGAATTAACAGCCGTTCATGTCAGATTTGCAACCGGTAGCGTGTTTTTTGAAATAACACAATTCTTGGTTTACAGCAATAATAAACATATCAGCTCAAACAAAATTGGCTACCGATTTGTTAATACGTCATTGGAATCAGGAACAATGTGTTCCAAAGTTGGGGAATGATGGGAATTAACAGCCGTTCATGTCAGATTTGCAACCGTAGCGTGTTTTTTGAAATAACACAATTCTTGGTTTTACAGCAATAATAGACATATCAGCTCAAAACCAAAATTGGCTACCGATTTGTTAATACGTCATTAAAATCAGGAACAATGTGTTCCAAAGTTGGGGAATGATGGGATAACAGCGGTCATGTCAGATTTGCAACCGGTAGCGTGTTTTTGAAATAACACAATTCTTGGTTTTACAGCAATAATAGACATATCAGCTCAAAACCAAATTGGCTACCAATTGTGTTTACGTCATTAAAATCAGGAACAATATGTTCCAAAGTTAGGGAATAATGGGAATTAACAGCCTGTTATGTCAGATTTGCAACGGGTAGCGTGTTTTTTGAAATAACACAATTCTTGGTTTTACAGCAATAATAGACATATCAGCTCAAAACCAAAATGCTGTTATGTCAGATTTGCAACCGGTAGCGTGTTTTTTCAAATAACACACATTTCTTTAATAAACAGAAATACTGTTAAAACCAAAA